>CAUHTR010000164.1:0-85000 GCA_959609185.1 Schmidtea polychroa | reverse complement strand
GAACTTATACAGTTTTATCAATTATTTTTTCAAATGTTACGGAACTATAAGAAATATCTTTTTATACGGATTTTTAAAGAACACATCTGCCCTTCAGAAAAGAATTTGGTATTCAATATATTCTTGATATACACTTTAATATTTGATTTGTAATCATATTTTTGGATTATTAACTTTCCAAAATAACAATAAAGTATTAATAAATATTTAGGTTTATTAGAACACTTAAACTTTTATCAGATTTTTCTGCATCATTTAATTTATGATTTTTAAAGCAATTAAATTACAAGTTGAAAATTTTTTATTTTTAATGCTGTTCTTAACTCACAATTAATTGTTAATTCTTTAGTTTTACATTGTTTTAATTTTTAATATCAAATTTTCGATACTATTAAAATTCTCAATTGTGATTGTTTTTTTCATCCTCTGAATACTTATATTATTTTCAAAATTCTCGAGACCTAAAATTCTGAAAGATAAGAATAACCAGTTGACCGCACTTAAAGAAAGGTATTGCTGTATTCTTAATGATGTTCAAAGAAATTTGAAATTGTTCTATTTTTAGTATATATTTTTATATCTTATTGGAAGATTTATTCAAATTAGCTGTTGTTTTTTTAAATAAAGATTTTACATTTTAATTAAAAATGATTCTGAAAAAGGTATTTCAAATTTTAGATGCTGCTATTAGTGTTCGGGCTAATACTATAGAATCTAGTAAATTCAATGCAGGAAGAGCCGAAGCATGTGGTACTCTTTGTCGTTTATTTACTCATTGTCATCGACACAATATTTCAATGGATTATTTAACGAAATTCTACATTGTTGTTTTCTATGGTCTTGATGTTGATCCACCGGTAGGTAATTTATAAAATTGTAATATTATATTATTATTGTATCTTACGCGAAACGTTTCGCTTGAAAATAACGACTTTTCCTTATATTTATACATTTGTATTCAGTATATAAAATAATGGAAAATTAGTTAACTTTCAATTTCCATTTAGACCGCTAGTAGTTTGGTACTCTCCAGTATATTATTTAATACTATCGATATACTCCGCATTGGTTTGACTGGAGTGAATATTCTTGTTCCTAGACTGTTTCGTGGAGTTGAGTTTGTGCTTACTAATGATATAGAGTAAATGTTTTAAATATTAAATTAATAATTATTTATTCATTCATTCATTCACATATAAAATCTATTTCTCATAATATCATGGTCCGTATTTAAGAAAGGTACTTCCGTGTTATCTTACCCCCAAAAATTAAATTATAAAATACAATTAAAATAACAATATAAAAAATCAGAGAATACATTATTGATGACGTTATTGAACATTATTGAACATGAATTTATTAAGGCTATCTGTGATTTATGTGATTATGTGAGTTTATGTGGCGCAAACGTGTTCTAAGCAACATTGCCGATGTGTTCGACACTATTCTCAACGACATTGTGGTTTTCTGGTCACCTGGATGACCATTTACAAACTCTTTACAAACATTTGCTGAGTTTGTAACTGTGATTTAGAAAATAAATATAATAATTATATGTGTTCTTTTTTAATTTAATTTTTGGGGGTAAGATAACACGGAAGTACCTTAAGAAATATTAAGCAATATAATATCTTAAAAAATATCCTGCTTTCTTTATAAAAACCATAACAGTTGAAATTATCGGATTCATCAAACTTTACTTGCAAAACGTGACTGTGTGACGTATGATATGTTCTAATTGGAACCACATGTTATTCAAATCAAATTCATCCAGTTTTGGCCACAAAAATTCCGTTAACATCAAGTGATATCGCTCACTATTTACTAACTGCATTTTCAACGTCATTTACAAATAATATTGTCCAACAATGCCATCATGTAACCTTTACTTTCACAACAAAAACGACTATTTTTCTTGCTGACAAGGCCATTTAATTAAAAATACGCTTCATTCAAAACGATGATATTTTTAAACAAAATTAGGATCAAATTTAAGTTTCTTTAGAGCTCAATCAGTAAATTACCGACGCTTACTAGACTCTAGTGGCTTCAACTCTTGGGCCAACACAATCTTTTAATAGTGTAAACCCGATTATTTTCTAAAAATAGGTCAAGTTGTTGTTGAAAAGCCCAATTGTTGAGGAACCGATAAATTTACTTCTTATGCAATATTAGCTCTTACAGCAGCAATATTCTCTACATTTCTTGCATTTCGATGGTTTATTGGTGGTTTAGCACCGTGAAAAGTAAAACCCTTGTTGATTTTCCACTCAAAATTAATCGAATAATTACAAAAAACTGCATGAGTTTTCAAAAAAAATACTAATTTAAGATATTATTTTGCCATATATTTATATATTTAATAATCAATTTAATAATCATTTATAAATATTTATTTAAAAAGTGGAGAGGATTTTCTGAAATTGAAAAAAAGACCGCGTAAAAAAAGATTTTACTGTAAGTCTATTTTAGGAAACGATTGAAAAAAATAATACCGAAAATTTGTGTTCAATAAAAATAACATTAAAATGAAGATAAATGGAATTTGAAATGTATAAAAACAAAAAGTTAAAGAAATTATTCGAAGTTTCATTTGTGGAATGTTCATTCAAATACATTCAATTGAATTCATATTTTTGGCGGAATCATTTAATTTATTCAATTGACGACAGCAAAATTTCGAATTAATTGTTCAGTTTCTCGAAGCTCCCACCATACTGATTGTGTAACATTTTTTAATGGAATATTTGATTTTGAAAAGCCTCGAGGGAAGCCCATTACGCTTGCTCCACAATCTTTTTTTTACAGTATGGATATTTTTATTAGAAACATCTATCAGAAAAAAACACTCAATTGTTGGTCAATCAAATACATTTAAATAATAATTTTAATTAATAAAACTTTGATTGACTTTTTGTAGACGGAAGAGATATAATTTGAAAAGTTTTATGCATAATGATAGATTGTAAAATTTAGTAAAATTAAAAATGTTTTAGGAAACCAGATTTATTATCGAAGAATCAATTAAGAAGAGCTGCAATACATCATCTTTTATCTATGATTAGTTTACCATCCTATTTTATTGGTATTGACATTAAACGTAAGTAATTTACAATTGAAACCTTTCCCCCATTATTGAATTTAGCTTTATTACCAGTTTTAAATATTGAAAAAAGAGACACATTTCTCGATATTAGAAAAAATATGAACACACTTTTAAGCGAAAGTATAAGCAAGGAAACAGATCAAATAAATTTGCACATGCTTCTTGGTTATTTTTATAATTGAATGTTTAATTGTTAAAAGTTTCTTTAAAGGATGTCTAACTGCACTTTTGGAAACTATGGCAAAAGAAGAAATTCTTGATCAAAATAATTTCAAATCAATTGATAATCCTCCTTGTGAACGGATAGGTAATATAGTCGTTTAACTCAGAAATTTTTTATGAAATAATTTATCCCATGCTAACAATATTTAAAATATTTGAAAAAGAATAATTTTCAAAATAAAATTTCCATAATGTATATAGATGATGTGTTCAATAAGTACCCGGGCTACCTCATAAAAATAATAATACTTTAACAATATTCTGGTAATATATTAGCATAATATATTATCTATGGGTACAAAAATATAATTTATTTTAATATAAACCTACATAGCAACGCGAGAGAGCACAATTGCAATTTTTTTGTCAAATCGTGCTATATCTTGTCGAATATCCAATTATGATTAAATTCAAGTATGGAATCAGTTCTAGACAACTTATAATCTACTATTGGACTATTCAGTTCACAAATGGTCGTCACTCAGTGTTTAATGATGAGATAGTTGGTCATCCTTGTGAAATGATTGCAAGTTGTGAAGGAATAACGTCTAATCACTACCAAGGATGAGTACTGAAAGTTTGTACTGAAGGTATGAATACCATTTTGAATGAGTCTTGTGTAAGAAATTGGCACCCGCGATCATCCTACGCTTTCTTTCGTCAGAGATGTGTGAAAACCAGACAGAATGCTGCCAGACAAACCAATTCCGTAGAAATGTCAATACTGTGGATGAACCACCCTTATCCCTGTATATTCCCGAGACAAGGATTGAGGCCAACTAATGAGATTTTCTTGAAGAAACTAGTTCCAGGAATATGAGATTTGGAACATGTCATCAAAAATCATTCAGATTGAAAATTTTGGGATTAAAGCACGGATTTCACCGAAAATTGGCTGAAAATTAATTCCACCTACTACAACAATCTGGACACATGCAGACGTAACCGAAAAAAGCTACATGGTCTCCCTACCTCCAAGACAGCGCCACAATTTACAAAAATGCGGAAATAATAACAGTAATCGAGAAAGTGGATTTTTTCTCTTAGATCATCCTCACTACAGTCCAAATCCCCCCCCAGTGACTTTTACTAATTCAGGAATATGGTGAAACGTATGCGAGTGAAAATCTACCAGGATGTGGAATATTTACAAGGGAAAATCAAATCACATGCTTCTTCAAAAACGCCTTGAATCATAAAATAAAAGTACTTATTGAAAGCACCACGTAACCACAATTGACAATTAAAATTAATTTAGCATTTCTCTTATTTTCATTACAACCATAAATCATTTTTTCTCCGATGTAACACAAATATTCAAGTGTTAAAAATTGCCGAAAATATTTGTTACAGTTGTAGGAAAATGGAAAATAAATCAAATATTAAAAGAAATAAAATAAAGAATTAAAAAGTTAATAATTTAATTTCCAAAAAAATTAATTAGTTTAATTTTAAACTTTTCTGTCATATCAGTTGGATTTATTACAACAAATAAGATTATATGAAGTGTCATGGTTGTATTAATTTTGTTGGTTTTCGTTATGTAACTTTTTGAAATATTTGCACTTTATTTTATGTTTTATTTGTTTCTGAGATTTGAAATTTCATTTTGATTGGCAAAATCTACAAAAACACAAATCCGAGTTAAAATTCAATCTCGTGTTTTCATTAGTCACTCTATTTTCAACTAAATATTGAAAAGTTAATTGTATATTTCCATAATTAACTATAATTATAAAATGAGCACTGTGCTATAGACATTTAAAACATTTTGTTTCTTTATTTAGACATGTTAATTACGAAAATCACATTGGCTTTGGATTAACATTAACTATATATATAATTGACATTATATGTTTACAAAATTGACTATGAATCAATAAAGATCTCGATGTTTTTTTGATAATCACGAATCATGTAAGAAAATCAAAAAAACATACCATCAACGTTTATATAACCTAAATTTCAGGAGCATTTAAAACTAAAATTTAAATCAAATAATTTAAAATTAAAATTAAAATTGATCAATAATATCAATATAAAATACAAAATTAATTTATTTTTCACTATTTTTAAAAAAATTAATAGATAATGATCAAAATCACTTCAAAAAGCCTGTGCCGAAAATTCGTGAATATAAAAAAAATCATCGATATCCTTAACCTCTTAAGTGGTTTATTTCGTCAAACGAAATGCTCTCCTCAGTGGCGAGTTTTGTTATCCGCTAACGTATATATGTCTTGGGTATAGTTTTACAAAAAATAAAATAATATCTTATTGTATGATATTTATTAAGATAATATGTTAACAAGTAATATTTATGATATATTTTTATTCATCTTATGCGTTTTGTAATACATATGTTGATGCCGCATATATCCGTCATAGCCACTTAAGAGGTTAATGATTTATAGTCAATTTTTTAATAAATAATTAAGTTGAAAAGAAATCAGATGTGACAATCGAAAGAAATTGTTATAATATATACAATTTGTCATTAATCAACATTTTACAAAAAAATATTTGAAAATTGAACATCCTAAATCAAATATATACCGACAAGCCCCTCGAATAACGTCGTTAACTGTTATTCAAACTCGTGTTATAGGAGAATTTTTGGGAAAGTTATATTCAACATTATTTAGTCATTTTTATTAGAAATGCAAAAGTAATTTTTAAAAATGTTATTCAAGAGTTGCCTGTACTTGGAAAGCAAATTACTACAATCATTAAAAGTGCATCAAAATTTATTCTAATGCATTTCTTAACATCTTTATATAGCGTATATCGCAGCGTTTCCCAAACTTTTTTGACAGCGGCCGGCACAAGATTTAAAGATTTTTCGCGACTCACCTTATGAAAAAAAACATTTATTTACAAAACAAATTTTATTTTTTAATAAAAATCAAGTTATTTGTTTTGTTTATTTCATACACAAAAATTGCAAAATAATTATAGAACAGTGATTCCCAAACTTATATATGTGTAGGGGTGATTCACTGATGAGAAGTAAATTATTCAGTATTGGTCGAACATGAAGGCGGTTCTTTTCACCCAGTTCATTATTCATCTTGATACTGCATGGTATCTACCTTTTAATCATGCTTTTGAGCAAGCTTTGTTCTATGGTTTGCAGAAAGAAGTAATTTTTAGTTGCATATGTTTATTTTCTGAGGTGATACTAATCGGTATAACGAGATAATAATAATAATAATAATAATAATAATAATAATAATAATAATAATAATAATAATAATTATTATTATTATTATTATTATTTTTATTAATATTATTATTATTAATAGTAAGGGTATAAATGTCTGTAAAATTGGGAAAACAACCATGGTAGCAAAACCAGTTAATGTGAGAAAACCGTTCTCCCCTAATGCCCACTATGTATAAATTACACATAAAACTCAATTTAAATTATTAAAACACTTTGTTTAGTATAATAAAACAAAAACAACTTGTTTAATATTATATTAGTGTTATTGACTTATTTCATTGATGTATAACTGTTGAATTTTCTAGATATTAAAGTCAACAATGTTGTAATTAATGTTCCGTCTACCACGTCAAGTAAGTAAAAGTTATTTGAAATTTATTTTGTTGCATGCTTATCCAGTTTTTTAAATAAAAAGTTTCTAGTGAATAAATTCTAAGCTAACTTAATTAGTCTCATTATATCTCCTCACCAATTAAAATATATTTGACAATTGATTTATTAGGAATGATTCGAGCGTAAACTATGGAAGAGAAATATTCTTAAAATTTGAATAAATATTATATAAAGGCTTTTGTACAAAATATCATGTTACCAATGAAACTTTGTCACAAATGTCTAATTATTTGTTTGAATGTGCATGCCATTCCGTTACATCAATAATATTCCAATTTTAAAAATTTGCTAATGATTTTTGTTTTCAGATAACGGTTTCGATATTTTCAATCATGCTCTAGCATTGTTAAGCATCAACCTTGTACACAAGTGGAGGGATGACATGAATATATTACAATTTACACTAGAAACTCTTAGTGATATGTCCAAGATGAAATTTAAGTATATTGATATTAAAATATGTAAGTATTAATATTTTTGTATAAAATTCTATTTTGAACAATTAAATAAAAATGTTTGCAAAATGAGCCATTATTTGTAAAATGTGATATAATTGCTTTCCAATTGAAACTTACAATGTTGGTTAAAAAATTCTTTAAAAAATTTATTAAGCTCTCTTTTTAATAAATTCAATGGAAAAAATAATCAGTGGTGAAATTGGAAAAAAAGTTCTTATAATAAGTCTAGTATTGGGATTTGCATTGGGTATCACAAAGCTTGTACTGTTTATTTAATTCAAGTGAGATATCCGACAAAAAATGTTACACCATTACTTTATAAGTTAAAAATGCTAAAGATAATCGGATGCACTTGTAAACTGTTTCTGTGTATCGACTAATTTTTTAGTCCGCAGAGATGATTATGATTTTTCATACGCCATGTTTACAAGTTTACAGATTTTTCTGTGACCAAGCTAATTTTCAAGTGATGTGATTTCCAGTGTACCGGGGAAAGTATGCAATAGAGTTGAATCAGCAATATTGTATACTTACCTGGCGCGAAGAGAAGTTTTTTCGTCACTAATATCAAACAATTTCTTCGTTGGACAATGATCAATAAAAAATTAATAAATTACAGAAAAGATTTTTTATAATTTTATTCGATTAAGCAATTTAAAATTTATAGTTTTTTTCATTTCTACCCGATGAATACAGTAAAACTGAGAAATTTATTCTTTATTATTAATGAAAATATAATAATAATAAAAATACAAATAATTGACGAGACTTATTACATAATCGGCAATTATTTCATTTCATTCAATATATACTTTGCAACAAATGCTTATTTTATCATTTACTTATTTAACTTTTAATTAATACTGCCACGGAGAAATCATAATCAACATTTGGTAACTATTTTAATCGAATAGTTCTAATTAAATCGTTGGTAGGTCTTCCGTACGTTTTTTATTTGAAATTAACAGATCCACTATAGAATATTTTGAATTTGAATAAGCTCCTTTTTAAATGACATCACCCATTTAAGACGTATCAAAGACATTTAAAATGATGCGTTAGAAGAGAAAAGATGGGGTTTAAGAAATGTGACGTTCAAATTAGAAGATATCAAGTTCTGTTATTAATAATTGTTTTAACAAGTTAACAACAAAACATAACTAAATTTTATTATTTTCCATTATTTATTTATAATTAAATTAAATAAATTAAAACGAGTTATAAAGAGAATATAGATTGCATGAATGATAAAGAGCTTGATCTGAATGGAATATCCATTTTAAAAGGTGAAAAAATCCATGCTATTTCTAATCATTCAATGAAGGAACATTATACTTGGTAATGGTATAATGAAGGATAATAAATTTGGTTATTATTTAACTTTTGATGACGAAATATGACTGAGGTGATTGAAAATATCCCAAAATCTCTTGACATCATATATGGATAGTCCTTGAGTTAAATTTTTATAATTTCTACAGTTAAAACTTCACGAATTCTTAAAATGTCACTTTCGTTTTGTTTAATTAAACACATATTATAATTTACAATGCAAATAATATTTTATAAATAATTTAATCAAATTTTCATCACCACATATAAGTTTGATTCAAAACTTAGTAGTTTTGCATATTTAATGGTTAATTAATATAGCAGTATATAATAATTATTTTTACTATAAAAATTACTTAATTTGTGATATTTCATTTAATTTTATTTTAACAAACGATTAAAAATTAATTCTATACTAACATACAATTTGTCTTGTGCTGAAAATAATTAATTTTTGATCTTTTGTCAAAATGAAAATAAATGAAATCTCATCAAACTAATAAAGTAGATCAAAAGTGACAAAAATATAAAAAATTTAATCATAGTATTTAATTTTTACTTAAAATGATAGTTATTATTAGCTGAAGCGATATCCATTTGTTTTGAATACTGTAATAATCTTTTCACTAATATTATTTTAATAATTTCAAGTGATTTGATATTCTGAGTTCTTATGTATCGTTTCCCGCAAATTTTAATTTATAATTTTCTAGAATTAGACTTATAAAATTTGTTGAGACATTTTTCTTGAACTAGATTGGTAGAATGTAATTTAATAAATTAATTAGAGTAAATAATTAATTATTTTTAACAATTTTATAAATAACAAATTAATTAAAGATTGTTTGATTATGCTTGTTGAATTTCTTATTGATACATTACTACATTGAAAGATATCCCTAGGAAGATTTTGCTTGAATAATATTTTGGAGATTATTTGAATAAATAAAATTTGATTTTTGATTATATACACTATCAATAATGAAAGCACTGTAGCTAATATAGATGAAGTTGTATATTTAAAACCTCGAAATAATTACTATATATAATTACGATAATTTTAATTAATTTAAATTTTATAAATTTATAATAGTTTATTTTTTAATTAATATTTCTGTTTATTATTTATTTTTTAACTAGTAAACTAAGCCCATTCATGACTGTCGTTTATATAACTCATAAAATTGTAAATATAGATTTTGCATGTGTTACTTCCAATGGTTTTTAAAAACTAAATTAATAATGAATTTAATTTTCTAATAAGTTAACTTATTTTATGAATCAGATAGATAGACAGACAATACCACTAAAATGATTTATTTAAGGTAAACGTGCGTTACGTTTCTTATGTGAATTCATTGAGAATCAAATGAATCGTAAAGGTAAAGAACATTCTCGACAACTTCACAATGTTATTATTTCGGCGTATTATTGTCTTGCTCTGTGGTTGGTTCATCATCCTAATTTACTCGATGATCGAGAATGTTTGATTTCTGTCTTAGAAATATCAGAGTTAGGAATTTCTGGTTCCAAATCAAAGGTTCTAAAATTTTTATATAATAAATGCCTTTTACAAACTTTAGACCCATTCTACAAATGGAAGTGAAAATGTTCGTTTTAAAAATAGTAAATCATCATTGCCAACATCAAAAAGAGTTCAAATTGCAGCAGAGTACCTATTACACTGTATTATGTCAGAAACCGGAGCATATCCGGGTTTTGTTGGAGTAGAAACTACTAGTAGTCTTGTTAATGAAGAATTGTTACTTCGAGAATTATCTACATCAGGCGATGATAATCAGTTTTGTTTTCGGTATGTTTTCCCAACATTTTAATCAAAATTTTAATTTTATAAAGTTATTTTGGACTTGACAATGATATCATCTTGGCATTACTTGAAAAACCAGTTAATAAACTTGCTAATCCAAATGATCCACTGCCAACACTTTCAGTAATTGTTCGTACATGTTTTGGGAGATATGTTTGGGAAATGAGACTTCGTCAACTACCTATGAATTATGATTCGAATGACTCAAATACTACTATAAATATCCAGGATAATCTTCCTACAAATTCAGTGTTGTTTGATAGACTTTTCAAAAGTCGTCCATTCAATACGGGTATTTTCAAAAATAATTCCGATTTCCCTGAAGTTGATAATGTTGAAAACGATAAGGAACCCAGTCACTTTCCTGATATCACTAATCGAGTCGAATCGTTTAAAGTGTAAGTTATATTTTACATTTCATAAAAGATATATGGAATTAAAAATTGAAATGCTAATTGGTTTGATTTCGTTTATCTTCATTTTTTCAGATTATAAATAAATATTTACATTACTTTAGACTACATAGAGAAAAGGGTGAATTTTATCTAAGTCATGATGAAAATAAATAAGATGTTAAAAGGAAACAAAAACACATCAAAAATTAAGGATTTTACTGATATATTCAATATGTTTATTAGAAAATAACATATTGATCCATAGTTTGGAAGAATGAAGATAAACGAAATCGTATTTAACAGATGGTTAAAATATTTTAATTATTGCTATTTTTTTCTTTAAATTTCTATCATTATAATTATTCCGGTAGTATTTCAGAAAAGTCTTTAACATTTTAAATAAATATTTATAATTGATTATTAAATTGAATATTGAATAAATATTTATAAATTATTATTAAATTGATTATTAAATAAATAATATTGTTTGATTTCTTAATAAAATGCATTAAATCCAACATTGTAGGTTTACAATTTTGACCATATTGTTCTATCCATTCATCAATTCGAATTGAGATTGGAGCCCTTCTAAATACTGATCCATTGACCATATCACTCTGATGTATCTACTTTGACACTTTAGGACAGTGGTACTCAACCCGTGTTCCGCGAAAAAAATGATATTTTATCTTTAAATTTGCATTTAAGATACATATCATTAAAAACTTCAATTAATTTTTTTATAATATGATTCAATAAGAAAGCCGTTAACCAGATATATAAACATACAAATATAGAAGTGTTTTTATTGCTTGTTATTGTTGCGCGTTGTATTTTCTTTGCTTATAAGAAGGCATTGTTTACGTTTTCCACAGATTTATAGTAATTTGTGATTGGTCACTCATTGTGGGTAAGTATTTTTTTGTCAGTGTTCCGCGTAAAAAAATCATGTGAATGGTGTTCCGCGCTTTTATATTAATTGAGAACCACTGCTTTAGGATCTGAAGATCCCATATATTCAATGACATCGACAGGTTTCAGATATTGATCTGTATAACTTCTAGATTCTATGTTAAAAGGTTCACAGCAATTATCAAATCCAATTCCTCCATAATCTGTATTTACACTCATCGGAGCAACATCCTAAGTTAGAAAAATTATTTAGTAATATGTTATGATCCAATATGATGTATAATAATCTGTTTATAATAAAACTAATTTCATTTCATATATAGTGAATAAGTAGAATAAGTAGATTTATTCAACTGGTAATTTTTCAAGAAAATATTTACTATTTCTTTTTGACCACACTTAAAAAATTATCAAAAGTTGATTGAAATTATTTATTCATTCGTTTTAACAAGAGATGACAACTACAGCCACAGACAATTTCTAACAAAGCACCGAAAACTCTGCCAAGACTCCAAATGTTGTGGCACAGTGCCTCTGCCGCCTTGTTACACCACTTAGTCGATCCCCGCATTGAGAAAAAAAATTGACTTTTAATCAGTAAAGATATTGATGTTTTTATATCTTTACTGATTCAAAGTAAATTTTTTTATAAATATAATGTCAATTGATAAGAAATCAGAGGTGAAAATGAAAAGAAGTTTTTATACTGATAATTCTTGGCATTTCAGCTGAGAATCGAAAATAGTGGAGTCGTAAAATCAAAGAAAATAGGAATCAATAGATATACTTTTCCGAAATATTGAAATCAGAAACACAGGTTGTGAGTGCATATACGTTCTCTAGCGTTGCAATAAATAAAGTGGATACGAGATTGTAATTGTGCTGATCAATAAATTTTAATATATTGTTATTAAAGGATGCTTAGAATGAGGTTAGTAATTATTAATATCCTAATTCATCGACAATTTAACTAATACTATCATCAAATGTTCTGCGTTTATTTAAAGAACCGACGGGGCCTTACCTTATTTGGTCTTAAGGTTAAAATACCAATATTAACAAGAATAATTATATATTTTGAATTTTGATCATTAAATGGATATTTCTGAAACAATCTTTATGTACTATTTAGATGAAATTTGTAAAAAACCTAGATAAATTATGCTATTTTAAATTTAGAGAATTTAGCATTCCTAAGCTGGAATCATTGTTAGATGATTCTGAACGAAATAGAATAGAAGGGGCAATCAAAGAGAATCTGAAAATTGTTAATTCAGTAAGAGCAGCGTCAATTAAGACTCGACAATCAAGAATTAAGAATAGTTCCAGTGATTTACGATGTAAAAAACCAGTGTAATTTAATTCGAGGAATGTATATCTAAAATTTCACATCTATTTGCAGTCCGGTTTCTGAATTCCAAACCGCCAGATTACTGCTTTATCATATGGGATATTTAACTGTAAATGCTTTTCTCTATGATAATTCTGGAGATATTTCCAATTTTACTGATGATCAAGAAGCTCGACAAAATTACTCAAGGATGTCCGATAATGTGGATTCAACACTTTCAAATCAAGGAAATAAAAGCAATAATAATCTTCTAACGCCCTCTACATCTCTTTTGCCCACATTCTTTCCACTGGATTCATCTACATCGAATTTCTTTGTTGCAATAGACGGGTTAGATAAAGCGCCAAGTAGGAGTAGTGATACTTGTATGGTTTATTATGTCAAATCCGGTCAAACAGACTCATCAGAAATTATTGCTAATTATGTATGACAGAAGTTTTCAAAGTTTTATATTATTTTGATTAAATTTAGAACGATTGGCCTAATCTTAGCACGGATTTTCTAGCTGTTTTATTATCTTTGGGCTGGTTAGTAGATACCGCTGAGCATCCTGGCTGGACTGGAAACATCGATACCAGCTTTCAGATTAATCACATCTCTCCATCTTCATCCATTCCTCGAGGCTCATTTAAATATCGAAATAAGTTCTCATCGGCAACCAGTAACCAATATGGAAGCAATAACAATATACCAAAGGAATTTCACAAGCTTATCCAAGGCCCAGTTCCAGATGGCACTGCATGCATTGTCTATTGGGCCGATTCATTGAAAGAAGTGGTCTTCTTAATTGTATCAAATGAAAATTTTTATGCAACAGCCAATAAAGTTGACTTTGGTCTTACAGCAACGGATAATGCAGGTTTTTTTTATTTCTCCAATTTCTTTTATACATAGTATATTTTTATGACATTATTTATGAACGCATTCAGGATTTCCTATAAATTAATATTAAATGACTTCAGAAGCAATTATATATTTATTTTTATTATTTTTTACACTTAAAAAAGGCTGTGTAGAAAATTCGTGAAAAATATCGATATATTTACTGATTCATAGTCAAGTTTTTAATAAAGACAATGTCAACTGAAAAGAAACCAGAGGTGAAAATTGAAAGAAGTTCTTATAATAATAATAATAATAATAATAATAATAATTAATAATAATAATAATAATAATTATTATTATTATTATTATTATTATTATTATTATTATTATTTATTTTTATGATTATTAATTATTATTATTATTATTATTATTATTATTATTATTATTATTATTATTATTATTATTATTATTATTATTATTATTATTATTATTTATTATTATTATTATTATTATTTATTATTATTATTTATTATTATTATTTATTATTTATTATTAATATTATTATTATTATTATTAATATTATTAATATTATTATTTAAAAACACAAATCAAACATCACTTATACTATATATTTAGACAGGTTTCGCGTCATCATCAAGTAGATAAGCAAAACTAGATATTATTGATTTTATATATTAGTTTTTTTTAAAAATATTTTTAAAATTTTAATTTAAATAATCAATTATTTTTCAATATATGCTAAATATATTTAAAAATTCTAAAATATTTTATTTTAATTTGATTTTATTATATTTTTTTAATTTTAAAAATGATTTAACTTAAAAAGTTAATACATTTGAATTAGGGCTTCTCATTTCCCGGAATTTTTTTATGAACACAAATTAAAATAAAATTATCTTATAAATAGAAAAATAATGTACCATCTGTTTTCAAACAAAAAAATCAGTTTTAAATAAAAAGCATAAAAATACAAAATAATTAACAAAAACAAATAAACAAAACAAAAATAGACTTTATGAAGTTCCCTTTCAGGATTTTAGAGGATAACAACTTACAATTTGCTTTCTAATTCTGAAACTTCGATTATTTTAAACAAATTTTAATTCTATTTATATTAATTTAATAATATTATTAAACTGCACTTAATTTATTCTTTTTATGCTTAGCTGTCTATTTTAATTTTAACTTTATACTGAGACCGTGTAACAATAATGAAATTACGAGAATGTGATGCATCATCATCAATAGTTAGCACAGCACTAGTAATGAAGGGAATCCTCCATAATTGTATAGAAAATATTCTATATATTGTACTTAGCATTATACTAACAGTACGATGAATGCGTCCAATAATCAAATCATTCTGTCTAGCTTAGATATAAACCTAAACCGAAAATTTATTGCCATCTGTATTATATTTTTTAATTATGCGGAAATCCCGGGTTCCCGTTTGAGAAACCTTAATTTGATTATAACGTCAATCCACATGCACTTTAATTACAACCCATGCTATTTGAATGATGAAATAAATTAATTTAATAGTGAGTGTAAGAATGATGAACCTAAATTTGTATTAGTATTACCGTAGTCAGAAGGTTTTTCAGATTATAAGAGAAGGATAAGCAGGCAGTTTAAAATTCTAAATTATAAGAATTCATGTAGAATAGGCAATATATTTATTAACAAGTATAAAAGTCCAGTTGGATCGTGTTATATTTAATGGGTGCAATGTTACATACACTGAAGATGCTTCATATCATCTCTGTACTCAAGTTCTTGAACATTATCGATCGAAGGGATTTACCAATATTATTAAAGACAATAAGGGTTAGATGTGTAAATTAGTGTGAACGTGTAATATATGAAGCGTTTTTCATAAATTCGTTGGATTCGAAAATAATTGTGCAAAATGCATTTTAAATTGTGACTATGTTGTTGTTTTCAAATGCAATAATTTTTTTTGTTAAATAATTTTAAATTTCAAGTTTTTCAAAGATTTTAGATTGTTTAAAATAAAAAATTATATTAAAATAAAATACTTTAAAATTTTTAAATATATTTAATATAAATTGAAAAATAATTGATTAATTAAATTAAAATTTTTGAAATATTTTTCTAAAGAAAAATTACTAAACATTTTATTTATTAAAAAAATTGACTATGAATCCCTTGAAAAAAAGGCCGTGGCCGTGTCGAAAAGTCGTGAATATTAAAAAACATGGATATCTTTACTGATTGATATTCAGTTTTTTTATAAATACAATGCTAATTGAAAAGAAATCAGGTGTGAAAATCGAAAAAAGTTCTTATTAAATATTTATTTATAAAATCTATAATATCTAATTTTTCCTATTTGTTGATGACAGAAAATATTTATGTCAATGTCATATTTATGTTTTTATTGTTATTTATTAATATTTTATTTGCATCATTATTTTCATTAATATTATTATTATTATATCAATCACTTCTTTGACAAATCGATTAACTCCATGAAAAAAAAATTAGATAAAATTGATGAAATTTTTTATTATATAATGCCTATTTATTAAGTAAATTTTATTTAAATATAATAAATTAGTACTAGAATATTGAAAAAACGATTTAAGAATATGCAGTTAATTATTTCGGCTTGTGAACTCATGTTACATACTAAATTAATCAATCATATATCATTTTTTAAATTAGTTAATTAAATTAAATGTTTAATTTAACTTGTAATTCGTCCAACGAATTAAAATAAATATTAAATTATGTTAATGATTTATTTTAAATCAATACTTGAGGCATGAATCCATTGATAAATAAATATTAAATTATCTATCTAAATTATGTTAATGATTTATTTTAAATCAATACTTAACTTAAAACTATTAATTTGGGAAAATTATATTTTGTACTCGAAGAAAACGGTGAAAAAGCCGTAAAAGCTGTGGATGAGAAGTTATGCGAAGAAAACAAAATAACGTGTAACAAAAACCGAATTTATTGACGGATATGTAATTGAAATTATGTGTTGATCCGATCCATTTAATAATATAATTGAACATTTTACAATTATATTATTGATTATTTTTGTTTATTATATATTTAATATTTATCTATTTATTTTTATTTGTTTTGGGCGAATACTGCAGAAGTACCAAAAATATTCATTCCTTAATACAATTTCTAATTTCCCAATTTATAAAATGAAATATTGCTATTTTTTTTTACTTGAAGTAAGTTATTTTTAAATTCAGTTACACCAACAGGAACTTTTCCTGCGAATAAAGATTTAGCAAATTCTCAATCAAAAACTTATTCAGATAAAATCAAAGATTCTGGAACAGCAGTCACATTAGTTTGGATTGAAAAATGGGACGATATAGAATCTATAAATATTTCATCTCTAGTTGGTAAAGATCGATCAGCGATTCTGGTTTGTCCTACACCAGAAGGTCTTTTCAGAATTAAAGTTCATCGGCCAAATGGAAAGTATGACATTGTTTTTCATTTTATCTACCCCAAAGGAATAGTGCGAGTTGTTTATTTCAGTTACCATAACATTGCAATTATTAATTTCTGAAGTCATAAAGATTTATTTCACATGTTTATTTCAATATATATGTCGTAGGCAAATGGTAATTTTAGGAAAATAACATTTGCCCAGGCAAAAGCCATTTGGCTAAATCTTTGTTGGGCAAATAATTCTAATGTTATTAATTTCGAGGTTATAAAGATATGAAGAAAAAAATTGAAATAACCATTAATGTATTATTTATTTAAATATATTGTTCCTCGGTAACTAAAACCACTGCAACTTTTTAAGTAAGTAAATACTTCATTATTTTAGTGATGTTACCATATTTTAATTATAGAATTTTATATTGCTCAAATATCAGATTTTAAGATTATGTTGTTAACAGTTGTTAATTTGTAAATAATTTTTTTAGGCTATGGTTGACAAGGATGAATTTTATCTTCATTTAAATGAAAAATATAAATCCACAACTGTAAAAAAACCATGGAATTCTGAAAAAATAGAAGAAATTATAATGATTTTAAAACAGTGTCAAACAAAAATGCCACGAGAGATGTCTTCACTCGAGAAATATTATTCATCTAAATATGGTCTTCTAGAAATTGCTGGCATAACAAAAATAATATTAAATACAAAGACTACCGATCATGACATTATTTAAATGCCACCCATTGAAGAATTTTATGATAAAATTTGCCCAACAATGAATTAGCTTGTGCCTGGGCAAATGCTATTTTCCTAGTCAAATGGAAATGAAATAATAGCTAAAGCTATTTGCCTAGCCAAATGTTATTTTCCTAAAATTACCATTTGCCTACGACATATATATATATATATATATATATATATATATATATATATATATATATATATATATATATATATATATATATATATATATTTGTCATTCTCTTCAGCTGATAATGTTGAAGAATTCTAGTACAGAGATATGGATAACCTCTTTGAATTACTTAACATTTTTTGAATACTTGACCTTCGAATATTGCAAATTAAAAAAAATGGGACTCTTTTCACTTTACTTGCATTTTAACATCTCAATATATTTCAAAAGAATATTGAAACTTTGGTTAATTGAAATCAAATATTTATGAAATAATTAATCTAACAATAATTTCAGTTATTAGAGTAAATTTTCGGATTTAGGTTATTTCATAAAATTATGAATTCCAAAGTTCTTGATGAAATTTCTTTAACTTTTTACATTGTATGAGTAATTAGAAAAAATTACCAACTAAGTAGATTATTTATTACATTTAATAATTTAGGTATTTCAGCGCTGGACCACTATTTTCAGGAATGATTCTTGATATAAAAAATATTGGAACTCTCATTCGCCAAACTGTCGTTAACATAAACCGTCGAATTCGACAGGATTCAGAAAATTATTTTGCGTCGCATTTTCAACGAAGTCAAAAATTACAGCAAATTATATCAGAACACCGGTTGCAGCAGTCACCAAATCAATTACCCGATTTGTTCACTAGTCTTTTGTATCCTCCTATTTGCCGAACGGAACCTAGATTTTGAATTAATATTATTGATTATTATTATTATTATTATTGCACATAAATATCGATCCAATCTTCTATCAAATCGAGTTGTTGATTTATCACTGACGATTATTTTATCTCAATAAAACAGATGTTCTATCATAATGTCGATAGTTGAATATTATGTTCTTTCCTGTGTGATCAATTAGTATTTTTCTATCTATTTTCATTATCGTATTAAATTTTAATTACTGCTATTGATTTTGTTTTATTTTTTTATGTCAGTTACCATAACATTGCAATTATTAATTTCTGAAATCATAAAAATTTATTCCAAATCAATATTTATTTTAATCAATATAAATTTAAAATACCACAATAAAGAGTTAGAAAGTAGTTTACAGGCTAGTGATACATAAAGCAAAAGGAGAAAGTAATTTAAAGAATGTACATAGTTCTCTTGGCCATCCTGCTATGGAAAAGGCTTAAGAAACAATTAAATAGAGAATATTATTGACCATCAATGGAAGTTGATGTCACCAAGACTATCTATGTATATAGATTGCTTTCAAAATAAGCACATCAATGAAAGGATTCACTCTCCTTTACTGAACCATTTCCTATTGCAATTGATATGAAGGTCAAAAACTTACACTAAAACTGAAGATTTTTTAGTCCCGAACAATCAAATATTTATGAAATAATTAATCTAACAATAATTTCAGTTATTAGAGTAAATTTTCGGATTTAGGTTATTTCATAAAATTATGAATTCCAAAGTTCTTGATGAAATTTCTTTAACTTTTTACATTGTATGAGTAATTAGAAAAAATTACCAACTAAGTAGATTATTTATTACATTTAATAATTTAGGTATTTCAGCGCTGGACCACTATTTTCAGGAATGATTCTTGATATAAAAAATATTGGAACTCTCATTCGCCAAACTGTCGTTAACATAAACCGTCGAATTCGACAGGATTCAGAAAATTATTTTGCGTCGCATTTTCAACGAAGTCAAAAATTACAGCAAATTATATCAGAACACCGGTTGCAGCAGTCACCAAATCAATTACCCGATTTGTTCACTAGTCTTTTGTATCCTCCTATTTGCCGAACGGAACCTAGATTTTGAATTAATATTATTGATTATTATTATTATTATTATTGCACATAAATATCGATCCAATCTTCTATCAAATCGAGTTGTTGATTTATCACTGACGATTATTTTATCTCAATAAAACAGATGTTCTATCATAATGTCGATAGTTGAATATTATGTTCTTTCCTGTGTGATCAATTAGTATTTTTCTATCTATTTTCATTATCGTATTAAATTTTAATTACTGCTATTGATTTTGTTTTATTTTTTTATGTCAGTTACCATAACATTGCAATTATTAATTTCTGAAATCATAAAAATTTATTCCAAATCAATATTTATTTTAATCAATATAAATTTAAAATACCACAATAAAGAGTTAGAAAGTAGTTTACAGGCTAGTGATACATAAAGCAAAAGGAGAAAGTATTATAAAGAATGTACATAGTTCTCTTGGCCATCCTGCTATGGAAAAGGCTTAAGAAACAATTATATAGGGAATATTATTGACCATCAATGGTAGTTGATGTCACCAAGACTATCTATGTATATAGATTGCTTTCAAAATAAGCACATCAATGAAAGAATTCACTCTCCTTTACTGAACCATTTCCTATTGCAATTGATATGAATGTCAATCTTAAACTTACACTAAAGACAGAAGAATTTTTAGTCCCGATTAAAAAGTCTAAAAAATTAATTTTCATTGAACAAACCATAAGTATTATTTCTCGATAACAAATCTTCGAAATTTATTTTTAGTAAATTGTTAGTAAAAAATTAGGGTGATAATTTGAAATAAGGGTACTAGGACAAAATGTCGTGTACAAAATGTTATGTGGACAAACGTAACAACACTCGATTTTTTTAAACCAAAAAATTATTCCTAAATCATATGTTTATTATCTTTAGTCAAAAATATTTCAACGTTACACGACGTTTATATTAAGTACACGCACAATATGACCCAAATATGTAACCGGATCTCGGTTGACGTAGTCCGAGACCTCTTTGATGCGTATGTACATTTTCTTCTTTCCTGCTGGAACACCTAATTCCAATTGCCGACGGAGGAGTTCAGTGCTGGGTTTTCCCTGTTGAAGTTTGCGCACCAGTTTTGTTGATGTTAGGTGAGCAAAGTTAACAACATTGTTGAAAGCATTGTGCCACCCTTCTACATTGTTGTTGCTGCGTGGCAAGTTGTGAGTGACTATAAAATATCGGTTCCAAAGTTCTAATGGGAATCTTGGTTGTCTTCTGATTCCCCTCATTTATCCTCTATATAGTCGTCCTACTTTAATTTACTTAATTTTAAATTATTATTTATTTCAAAATTATTACTTATTTACTTTAATTTCTCAGACGACATTCTTTTTTCAAAATGTTATTAATTTTCTTTTTCAATTTAATTAATTTCTCAGTCGATAAGCACTTTTTCAAAATATACTACTTAAATCAAATTATAACCGTAATTTAAATACTTTATTTAACTTTTATTTAATAATTACACATCCTTTTTAATCAGTCCATACAATTTCATTCAACAAAAAAATCCTGAGACTATTTATCTATAAAAAAATATTGGCACTAAAATTATGTACAAAAATGTGTGAAACTATAATGAATTTATAAAAGCTTATTGATCCAGAAAGATATTTTGATTTTAAATCATGAAAAATATTTAGAGTTTTTTCTTTGAAAATTTTAAGTTCATTAAAAATTACCTGAGATTTATCAATGAAAAAATTATTTCGATATAAAAGATAAAATTAATTAAATGAAATTAATTAAAAATTAATAATATTCAAAATTATCTGTTTATTTTAATTTATTAGTATATTTTAATTTAAAAGTGCTCGATGCTATATCGACGAATATTTTTTGAGTTTTACTTTGTAAATTAAAGAAAAATGGTCATTTATTTATATTCGTTATCAATCAAAAATTTACCATTTCATAACGTAAATATTCGTTGAAAATAATAGTAATTAATTAAATTTAATTTTAGAAGTTCTAACTAAATTATTAACCATCGAAATAATTTTCAAAAAAATGTTATAAATGAAAACAAAACACCAATCAAAACTTGCTAAAATAACAACTAAATCCCAATTGGATATAATCATGTATATTACTTACTAATAGTTTCTAAAAAATTGAGTTATTGTAAAATGCTAATAAATATAATTTTTATTTCCTTAATATTAATTTTCTATTCTCCTATTCATTCAAAAGGTTAATTTTACCATTACAAAAATTATATTAAATTAAAATTTTGTCTATTTTACTTTTTAGAAAATGACTATCATAGCAGTCAATACTTCCCACAAAGTATTTTGTTTAAATAGTATAAATAATTTTGTTTTTTTCGTTTAAGATCTATGGTCAAATGATGGAATACTGAAGGATCTATGGATTAAAAGTAAACAATTTATTAATATTTAAATTGTTTATTAAATAATTTTTTGAATTTATAATAAAATAACTAAATGAAATTAATTAAATTATTGTGGGATTTCTATACTAACTTTTGAAATATATCTGGACGTCAAAAAAAGTTGGTAACTACATATTTTACTATAAGTAGAGAATAAGAAATAATTATTGGAATGATTGAGTTTATGGAGTAAAATATTCTGATGCGCCAGACAAATATGAACTAAAATAAGAGATGACAGATAGAAAGAAAAATTGGTTTTTAATCTGTCTTGTACACCTAATTTCAGAGTGGTATTAGCGGAGACGATTGCAAACTTAGTATATACAGTATTAACACAATTTGATATTTTCGACGACTATTTGAAAAGTTTTTTTGTGGTAAATTGCAAGGGGCTGTTTGTAAAAAAAGACTTCCCACCTGTATCGGATCACGTTTTTTACACAAGTAAAATTAACTGCTAATTATGATTAAAAATTTGGTAAGGAATAGTCAAAATGATGAGTTAAAGAAATAATTTAAAATTAAAAAATTTCAAGAGAAATTGAAAGCATAAACAATTATTAAAAGAAAAAAATAGCATAATCTCATATAGGATTTTGGATAGCAGTCAAAAAGCACTTGAAGGTCTCGGAAAATATCATCAGAAAAGAAAGATCCGTTAAAAATATTAAACTATGTTGTAAAAAATTATACAACCAATTTTGAAATTGTATTTTATAATATTTGATAATAGAATTGAAGAATTGACTTGAAATGTGAATATCATTTTTGTCTTTCGGCAGACAAAAATGATGCAAAACAATTTTGAAATGCATTTTTGAGTTTGGGTTAAAACCCCAGAAATCTTTAGAGGCACCTCTTTAATCACTGGAATTTATTTTGTTATCTACGTAGCTTAGATTTAAGGCAGTTTATATTACCTCTATTTGGATACAGTGAGAAATATCCGGTAGGGGTTAAGTATTGGGAGTAACGATAAATATTGAGTTATTATAAATAATTATTAAGTATTATAAGAACTTCTTTCAATTTTTACCACTGATTTCTTTTCAATTGACATTGTATTTATTAAAAAATTGACTATGAATCAGTAAAGATATCGATGTTTTTTTATATTCACGAATTTTCGCCAGAGCTGTTTTCAAGTGATTTTGGCTTGTACCGAAAAAACGTTATTATAAATAAAAATTAAGTTGTTATAATAAATTTATTTACCTTTCTAAGAAACTTCTTAACTATTAGCTGAGCCGCAGGATCTAGTGGTGATGTTTATCAAACCAAACTCATGTGCTAATTGCAAAATGCCTTCTTTAGTATTTGTTTTGACACCAAATTTAAAAATATTCATTTTTAATATTTATCGTTAACTCCCTCTCTCAAATACTTAACCGCTACCAAATATCCTCTCAAAATTAAGTGTAGTGTCTAAACCGATTAGCTTCTTTTTAACACAGATATTGAACTCTAGTATGTCAAATAAGCATGTTTATCCTTTGATATAAAAGTTCAATGATTTGTGAAAACATTTAATTGAACTTTAAGAACTATCGTGAAACAAGCAAAAAATAAAAAAAAGTATAAAGTTATAGAGAAAACATTGCTGCTTGCTGGTTCTTCAAGTAAAATAAACAAACCACTTAATTTGACTTTGGTAACACTACGATGCGGGTTCGGTCGACCATGAGTTAATTATAATAAGCCAATTATTGTAGTTCATTAATTGCACTTTTGACAACCGAGAAAAAGCCAGTATTTTACGATTGCTTTAAAAGATATCTGTGAATTTTTTGTATTTCCGTGGTTTTTTAATAATTTAACACAGAAATATATATTTAAAAGTCAAAAAAGCAAAGCATTAATGAGCCCCTTGCAGCCTATGGCCCACGCGTTGCTTATCCCTGATTTTAGAAAATTGATCTAGTGGCATTTATTTTACAGTTCACTGATTTTCATCTTCTACACCATGAGTAAAACTCACGTGACTCACTCAAAAGATGTTGAAGTGATAAAAATATAAAAATAATTTATAGCAAACAAATTTATAATTTGCAAATGTTTAACAATTTTGTCAAAAATTTATTATAAACTGATTTTATTTAAAATTGAAAATTAATAACGATCCACCAGTAATTAATAGGAAGCCGCAGGTTAGACAGCTCCGATATTCAATATGATATTTAATGGCAGACTAGTTTATGATATTTGAAGTGACATGGTCAAAGGGTGGTCAGTTTGAAAGGTCACTGACTAGGATTGAGTGTCTTACATTGCATGAGCGGAAGCCAAATAAGCTCAAAAATTGTTCGCCATTAGAAATCGTATCGAATAACTCATTAAAAACTTTATATTGAACATTATTTTGACTGTATTTCTTTTGCATTCAAACAAATTCTTTAGATTCCATTGATACACAAATTTTCTTATGGCTCATCTTTTGAATAACTATTGTAGATTATATACCAGAGTAAATATAAATAAATTCATTATTGATTATAGGTCAAATTTTTATTTTCCTTTTTAACACAAGACCATTTCTTACATGTAATAATCTTCTCTTTTTACATATAAAATTGATTACAAAAAAACTTACTAAAATTGAAATTTGTAGGAAACATTCATTTCATTCAAGAATGGTCAGGAGGTGAGCTAAACATTATTTTATTCCAACTACTACTTTAAATGAAAGCAAAAGAAAGGATGCATTTGGAGGGGGAGAAGAAGTCGTATTAGATTTTGGAAGATAATTGGATTTCTTAAATATTGGTAATGTTTGCCATCTATCATATTAACAGAGTCTCGAAATGAAATGTTGAAAATCAGTTTCCTTTTATTTGAAAAGATCTTTATTAATTAGGATGCTCATAAGATTCTTTCACTCATACAAATTTAATATTTTCTATTTTTATCAACGGCCTTATACAGGGTTTTTAACTTAATTTAATCTCTTTAAAGTTTAACATAATCCCTTTAAATTTATTTTAATCCCTTGAAAATGTTAATTTAATCTTTATAAATTTTCATTTAATTTTATTAATTTCAATTATTCTCTTATAAAGTTTATGGAAGGAAGACAGTGAAAAAGAGTTAATAATTCGTAAATATAATGACAGTAAAAATCCTAAGCAAATCTTTGGTGATTTAGAATTAAATAATGATACTGTTACATCAATAATAAAACTTTATAGAGATACAGGAAGAATTGAGGCTAGAACTACAAGAAAGTCAAGAACTACTTTAATAACGGAGGATGCTAAATTTTATATAAGATCAGAAATCGACAGGGTTTTTTCGATCACACTTCAATCTTTAAAAGCAAAACTTTTAAATAAATTTAACATCAATGTTCTTTACCAACCATCAACAAAGCGATTATGTCATTTCACTATACTTTTAATTGCGCAAAATTCATTCCCGAAAGAAGAAATGTTGAAAAGAATATTGAAGCTAGATTTAACTTTGTTGAAAGGTACTTGGAGTTGGATGAAAGTAGCGTTATTTCTGTTGACGAATTTGGAAATAAGTTGTTCAATGAGGAAAAGGTATGGGAGGAGCCTTGTCAGTACAAGTCCCAGAAAATCAGTACGAAATTTGAGATCACAAAATTAATCTGTCTGTGCAGATGTTTGCAAGGAAAGTTTTATTCATCATGTTCTAAAATCCTGGATTTACAAATTCAAAAATAATAATGGATAATTGTTGTATTCATAAAGGAGAAGAAATAAGAAATTTAATAACTGCATTAGAGGAAATATATCTTTCAGTTGAAAAAACTTATTTAATATAAATTTAAATTATTTAATTTTATTTTTCATGAAAATCTGCAAAATATATTTTTAAATATCATTCTATAGTGATAAAAAATAATTTTTTAAAATTTTCTTTAAATGAATTGTCTACGGCGGTAAAATTCAAACCCTTTTTATTTTAGAAAAAATGGTTTTTTTTACAAAGAAAACAATTTTTCATGTGGCATGATTTGAAAGTTAAAATTGATTGCTTCTCTTTTTTAAATAATTTTGAATTGCATTTATTTGAGTACGTTTTACCTGTCGGTGTAATTAATTAAATTAGTTTTCTTCATTTATAATTAAAATAAGGAGAAATAAATATTTATATGCGTCATTATTTTACCGAAAATAAGAAAAATAATAATTCCTTATTCAGGGTTCTGTTGATGGACGTTCTTAACCTATTGACCCGTACCATTTGAATCTCAAAGTCCTTGCACTTCTTGATATACCTATTCCCATTTTTTTGTTAAGAAAGAGCACTTAATGAAAAACAATTTATTAATGAAAAATTTTATTATTTATTTAATATCTTAACACAAATACAAATAACATAGTTTAAAAGTAATTAACAAAAAAAATACTACGGAAGTCAAAAAAAAATTATTATATTCTAATGACAATGAAAAAGTAATTGCTAATGGATCACATGCAATGAATGCTCAGGCAATGAATGAGATATCTCACGACTTGGAAACAATTGTTCGCAATTTAATATTTGTTATTTTATAAATAACTAACTGTTGTACCCGGCTTCGACCGAGTTTACATTTATTAAAATAATTCATTTAAATTAATTTTTTTCATTTTAGATATTTTAACATAATCTCTGACACTTGAATTTATCTTCTAAATAAAAATCATTTATTAAACAATCAGAAAATATAAACAATTTTAAACAA
This sequence comes from Schmidtea polychroa, assembly GCA_959609185.1. Classification (NCBI taxonomy): domain Eukaryota; kingdom Metazoa; phylum Platyhelminthes; order Tricladida; family Dugesiidae; genus Schmidtea; species Schmidtea polychroa. The sequence goes on along the minus strand of CAUHTR010000164.1, from coordinate 57,662 downwards.
AAACAATCGAAAAATATAAACTCTACTCAAACATTCATAAAATACATGCACAAACAATACATAACAATACGCAAACAATATAGAAACAGTTCAGAAATCAACAAACAATAAAAATAAATTATTCACTCAATTTTCTGAATTTCATTTCATTTATTTATTTCTCTATTTCATATGGGTTTAAATATTATTATTTGATTATACATATATGGACAGCCAGACAAACTTTCATTCTTATAATATAGATTTTATAATTATTTTATGATAATTTTTTAAAATAATGAAAACAATTTCAGATGTAGATTAATCCTTCCACGCCGGTTACTGCATGTTTCCTTACTAAAAAAATTTGTTTTATTTTACAAAACATTTTACATTTAAATATACATTTTTGATCATGTAAAATATTCAAGTGGGGAATTTGGTGAACGTATTTCCCCGATACATGTATGCTATAATGATGAAGACAGTACGATTCTGAAACCACATATATAGCCTGTAGCAAGAACATTGCTAATCGGAAAATAGTCCGACGTGAAGGAGTTAACAATGTCATTAGTCTAAATTGAAAAATTAGAGTACCGAAAAGACTCAATGTATATGATTTATCATAAAATGAATGCGGCGCATGGATGCTATATCTGGTGTTGCATCAATACTTGCAAAAAGCAGATTGAAGACTGGAGTTTGAACTGAAATTATAAGATCTAATGGTTCAATGTGAAAAAAAGAGATCTTTCAAAAACTAATTGCTTAAGATAAAAAATACAAAAAGATTGATATTTTATACAAACAAAACATTTTAATAAAGCTGCGTGTGTTAGTTCTGATATTGTTGGTATAGCATCCATTATAAAATACTAATATTTATTAAACTCAAAAACAATCCCATTTGTTTGCAATATTTAAAAAAAATTTTTACGAGGACTTTTATTCAACGACGAGTAATTTAAGCAAAAGGAATTTGCATACGACATCAATCCACAACATACATTTCTTTAATATTTTATTTAACTTTTATTTATTTAATTAATTAATTAAATAAATTATATTCTCTCTCCCCCAAGTTTAAATGGCTTCAGCCACTCAATGTTTCTTATCAAACAGTTGCCATTATCAAGCTTTACTTGGTAAGTCCTTTCATGTAATTGCGTCACGATTTCTGAGGGTCCAAAATATTTGGCATCGTCTTTGTTATTCATATTGCTTTAAATTAAGCAAAATCTTCTTTTCCAAATTTCTTTTTTGTAATTAAATTAACTATCTTGTTTTTCTCTGGCATATTTAATAATCATTATTTGTAGATAAACTTTCCAAATACTCTTTCAATTTCTGGTAATAGCTCAAACTAGTCTTTATAGTTTTTATCTTTAAAAGATATATTAATTGTCTCTAACTGTCTTTCGATTTGTCCGTTTGCAGAATGATGGTAAGGACTTGAATAAATTACCTTAATATTAGGAGTTTTCATTAGATTTTCCAAACCTTTACCTTCTCAAAATTTGCCCCTATCACAGTGTATAATTTCCGGGCCCCCATATTTTAATATCCAATTATTTATTAAGATTGTGATGATGGTATTTTCGCTTTGAGATTTAATGGCATGATGTGACATATATTTACTATGCTAGTCGATGATTCCGAAAATATATTTCATTCCATGTTGTGTTTGTTTCAACGGTGTATTGTGTATTGTTTCAACGGATCAATAAAATCATTATATATTGTTTCAAATAACATCAATTCGAGGATCTTACAATTTATTTATTTCGTTGGAGTTGTTATAACTTTGGGCTTCTAACAATTTTCACAACTTTGAATCACGCTTTGTATTTTTGTCTCATTTTTCTCATTTCAAAATTATTTGCTACATATTTTTCCACTTCCACTGGTCCCGCATGACACAGTTTTATATGGTACTTTGTCACAAAATCTATTCGTCGACTATCGGGTGTCCAAATCTTATATTTTATATTAAAATTGGTTTTCTCTTTCAAATTTAAGCCGTGTATAATATTTTGAATTTCAGTTGAATTATTTGCTATTCATTTTCTGGATTTTCAGTCATAATCGCTAACAACTTATTCTTCAATTTCCCAGTTTTTGGATCCTTATGAATCGTTTGACATTGAATGTATTTGGTGCATTCACTCCTAGTCTATATTAAAAATCTATTTCTAAACTGCTTAGATAATTGACTCACGTTTAGAATTGTGGAGTAATGGTTTTACTTGTTTTCATCATATAAGTTATTGCCTTGTGTTATAAGTTATTGCTCCAGTACGAAGTGTAAACATTTTACCATATACATAATGCTTAAAGTGGCCTGTAAAATAATAGATTGTCAGAAGTTCTTTCCTTGTTAATCAGTAGCCAACTTCGTGTTTATACATAGCGTGTGATCCATATGCAATAATATTTTCTTTTCTAGAATCTTCAATTTGGGACAAAACGACACCAATCAAATCAAGACTAGCACCGGTATCTAAAATAAGTGACCTTGAGAAATTTTTAAACTTCAAAATAGATGCATTTATGAATTTGTCTTTAAGTTCTAAATTTTTGTAATTTTCTGTGTACTTTTTTATCAAATTCCTATAATAGTTAGTTAGCCCTAAGAACTCCTTAATTACTTTATACATTTAAGACTCTCAAATTGTTTAATAGCTTGTATTTTATTTTCACCTGTTTTCACACCGTTTTCACTTATAATGTGTCCCAAAAACCTTACTTCATCTTTTAAAATAATTGGTATTTTGATGGACTAATTTTTAACCCAGCAAATCTAATCTTTTCTAGTCCACTTTCAACATTTTTGTAATATTTATTTAATTCCTTCGAAAATATTAAAATATCGCCCGAGTAAACAATTGCAAATTTCCAATTAAGTTCTCCTAGTACTATATTCATTAATTTTTGGAAAGTTGCTGGAGCTGTTACTATTCCAAATGCCATACTGTTAAAACAATATTGTTTAGTTTTAGTGGAATATGCAGTTTTCAATTTTGATACTTTTAGTTCTACATGGTAATATGCGTTTCCAAAGTCAATAAGGCAAAAATATTTAGCCCCACTTAATATATGCAATAGTTCGTAAGTGTTCGGAATTCAAAATATTGGCCGTTCTGTTATATTATTCATCCCTCGAAAATATAGACATGTTGTTAAGTCATTCTTATCTTTCTTTTTCACATATACTAACGGTATATTCCACAAATTTCACTCTGAATTCTTATGAGATACCAATAAGCTCGAAAAATCTTTCACATTCTTGTATAAAATCTTCAATACCGGCTCCAATTTCGTAGTTTTCTGGCGGTTTAATAAAATTAGCCATCGTTGTTGCCATGTTAGTTGTTATACTTTTGGTATTTATAATATCCATTATAAAATACTAATATATATATTATATATATATATATATATATATATATATATATATATATATACTATATATATATATATATATATATATATATATATATATTAAATTCAAAAACAATCTCATTTGTTTGCAATATTTAAACAAATCTCCGCGAGGACTTATAGTCAACGACGAGTAATGTAAGCATAATGAATTTGCATACCACATCAATCCAGAACATACATTCATTTAATATTTTATTAAACTTTTAAGAAAACTTGTATTTTTGACGTTAGGGAAATATTTATAATATTAATATAAATAATTTTTATATTTAATATGATTTAGAACTTTGGATGGGACCAAATTCTCGATATGGCCGCAAAAGTAAATTAATAATATTTTTGAAATATTTATAGAAAATAAAATCAGGAATGTGGAGAGGCCCAAGTACAAGATATGGATGAAAATTGAACAATTTATTTAATATTTTTTCAATAAATCTTAACTAGTTATATTTCAATAATAAAAAATTTCTATTTAATTTCAGTTTATTATATCTGACTTTTTCTCTAATTCCTCTAAAAATATTTTTTAATTTCCGAATATCTAGTTAAATAAATTACATTATCTATTAATTATGTAAATTGTCGATTAAAATTATTCAACCATGAGTCTGCTAGTCATTTTTGACAAGACCATATTTTAATTAATATTAGAGTTTGCATAGAATAGACACATCTATGATGTTAAAAAAAAGCAATAAGTTTATATTTGTGATGATTATGGTAAGCAAATCTGGTTTCCTTGCTTTTATAGAATTAGATGATGAAGTCATGAAGTCACAAATATTAATAGAATCACAAAATATACGTGGAAACAATTTATTGTTTTTAAATTACAACTTTCTTCAAATAAAATATTCCAAATCTAGAATTTACTTGAAAAAGTAAAACAAACCATGATTTTTTAAATCAAATTAATAAAAATATTAACATGAAATATATTTAGATCCATCACACAAAGATTACTGATGCCAAGTAAAATATTGATTATTACTTGCAGAAGGAAATAAATTTTATTATGTTGCAGTTCCAAATATTCAAACATTGATGAATTGTGATTGAAACCTTACCAGCCGATGAAATATATAATTATAACTTTACAAACATAAGCAATGACCACCATTCCGCGGGTCACGAATGCGCGCATGCCCCTGATCAAAGCGAAAAATATTGCGATAAATAATGTTCTTCCATCTTTCTACGTTTTTCTTGCAAATGTTTGCTTTCGAAAGTGAATTCAATTTCCCAAAAGCTCAATATTATTTTCACAATTGTTCCAAATTCTGACTGCACTTCATCAAGCATTTTAATTTCATTTTAATATATCACTTTTTACAAGAAATGTAATTTTGACTAGAATTTTTATCCATCTTGAAGTCATTTTTTTAGTCATCATCATCAAGGATTGGTCCGAGAGTTTTTCTATTAGCAAATGTACTAAGTGAAATGATCCTTATTCGCTAATGATCGCCCATTTACATATAATAAATCATTTATAGAAATTTTTAGAAAGGAATGGGCGAGAAAATATTTGATGAAAATTCCGAAAACTCAACTTTGAGTTATAGAGATAATGATGACATAATTTCGTAAGATTTATCTTCAATTTTTAATAAATTTGATAGTTTTTTAGTATTTCACATTGTCCTGAAATTTCTTTATCAATTTTACCGTTGATGTTGATGTTGGGAAAGAATCTAATAAATCGTAAATTTTATTAACCTAAATTTAAAATTTAATATTTTAATGGAATTTCAGAACTTAATAAAATCAGATTTATTAATGCCAAGATTTTTACACTTTCGGCGGATTATTAAAAATTTGCAAAGAATCAATCCGAAATATAATATACAAATACAAAAAATGTCGAGAAATATCCACAGGATGACGAGATGGCAGCAACCAAAGAAAATCAGAAGAACATGGGAATCAACTGTTAGATTATGTGGAAGAGAACTTCTATGCCAACCTGTATTATAGATGTTTTTATTCCGAGCAAACGTTTCGGGGACTATTAATCCCCGGACGATTCATTCAGTGTACAATTATTCCACAGGGCGGTTCATCAACAGGACGATGCATCCTAGAAAATTCATGCCAGGCTCATTCATCCAAAATAAATAAATTGAAAAAATGTCCTTTTTATAGTATTATATGAATGTATTTAGCAATTAAATTATGGTGTTTGAATTCCCTATATATTGGATGTTAGTTCTAAAACATGTTTGTCATTACAAAAGACACTTTATCTTACTTACTAAAATAATTACTCTTACGTCAAAAAATCACGTCACAAAAGTATGCATTCAATCTGTAAATGCGCAGGTTTTTTTTAATCATAAATATATAAATCTCAATAAATAAATAAGCTTATTGATTAATTAATGAAAAATAATTAATAAAAAACAATAAAATAATATGTTGACAACAGCAAATTTTGGAACATCGAAACGTGGGAAGTGAATGGTTATACATAGAAACTACGAATACTAGAGAAAATGAGAAAACGCACAAAGACAAACACAATGGCAAACACAAAAGCACGACTGTTAACAGATAGAAATAACGTTGTGATCAGAGATCAGTCACCAGACCAAACCCACATCGGTATGTTGCAACAGAACTTGGGCGGAAAGTTTTCGGATAAATGAAGAAGAAAATGACAGAAACTGTAGCAACACCAAGTTCGTCTTCTGCTGCGATTATGTTTGATCTGGATCCACATGTGTTGATGGCCTCGCACAAGAAAACTTCTCTAAACCTTGTTCTGCGTCGTCATCGTCAAGTTGTATTGTCAAGTGGTAATAACTAGCAGACCTTACCACCGACACCAACTGAACTTAGTCTACATTTCCTATCAAAATTTATCAATCTACTATTATTTGATTCCGGATCGGGAGATGATCGGCTTATTCATTTTGAGTGATAGAATGCTTCTTGCTGATCTAGCCAAATCTGACATCTGGTTGTCTGATGGTTATTTCAAGGTGGTACCCTCCATCTTTTTCCAGATGTACAGTATTCATTTTCAGTTCATAAACTGAATAAATCCTGCCGCAGTATTGTCTATTGCCGAAGAAGACTCGAGCAACCTACCACCGTCTTATAGAGGAATTGAAGAATCTTATGCCAATTGCTGCACAAAAAACAATCTTAATAGATTTTGAATCAGCGGCTATGGGAGCATTTTCTCATGCATTTCCAGGAGCTTCGAGAACAGGATATTACTTTCATCTCAACCAGAGTGTTCTGCGCAAGGTCAATGAATTGAGTATGAACAACGATTACAAAACTGACGTAATGTTTATCAACACTCGCAGATGTACCGGTTGATGATGTTGCTGAATCATTCAACTTCGTAGCTGAAGATATGGCAGAACACAAAAGAATGAACGAACTTCTCTTCTACTTCAAGCACACCTATATTATAAATCGACGACTCCAAGGGAGAGAAGACAATTTTGACATCGCTGTTTCCAATCTCGATGTGGAATAAGTACGAGTCGGCTGGAGATGCTATGCCACGTACAACAAATATGGTGAAAGGCTGACATCATAGCCTCCAATCACTCTTCGTGTGTAGTCATCCTTCATTATGATTGTTGATTGAAGGGCTGGAGAAAGATAAACAGAAACAGAAGGCAGCATGCAAGTGTTGAGGTCAGTAAATAAAAATAAATTTAAATAAATTTAGATTGAAAATTTAGATAAAAAGTAGGTAAAGGAAAAAGACAAATAAAAACGTGATCATGCACAGGATTGATAGTAAAGGAAAATATGATGGAAGCAGTATTAGGAAATGGCAAAAGCAGTTGCGAAAAGCAAGAATCCGGAAATCCGAAAAAATTCGATAAATTTTAAAGTCATCAAAATTGAATTGGGAAAACGGGACAGGTATAGATTAGCTAATGGTCAACAAGATGATGATTAGGGATTTATCAGAAAATGGTTAGAAAAGGTCGAAAAGTATTCGAATGTGTTAAAACAGAAAATCGTTAATTAATTAATAAATTGGCTAATAGGAAACCTAAGCTAATAGGAAACCCGAGCCAATGGAGAACCCGGGAGATGAAGGAAACCCGAGATCGATTAACATGAAAAGTAAACAAGATGGGAATCTCGGAATGCCATTATCATGACAGAATGATTAATGGAGACAAACAAAATCAGGACTTACGAAGGAATAGCAAAGGGAGCCAATTAATCATGATATGGTGCAAACCTTGTTCAAGGAGCCCGTTGTCAAACCATTGTCAGATAGAAGCAATCAGGTCAAAAACCGATTAATCAAAGTGATTATTCCAGTATTAAAGCAAAGTCGAAATTCAAAATAATCGGCATTTTGCTCAGCTAGGTTAGAAGAAAACGAGAATAGGCAAGCGGTAAAGGCGAATTTAGGAGATTAGAGAAAAAGGAAATATAGAATAGGAGATACGAAAAAGTGAAAAGGAATCAAATCAAATGGAAAAAGGAAAACGTTGGTCAAGAGAAGCTAAGAAATAAAAAGGTGAATATTATCTTTTGACAAAGCATCGACACCGAGCGGAGAATAGGTCAAACGTGAACTTTGGTTATTGATTATTTATTGTTGAGAGAAATATAATTTTGTGATTCAAATATACGTTGGGTAGTTTATTGTTTTGAATAAAAGGACACGAGGAGTCAGAGGTTACCAACTTGAATTAGCTAAAACCCAACACAGGCAACCACTGGTGTTCAAGAAATTGTGGTTAAGAAATATCGCTGGAAGATTTTGTTTACTAATTAAATTGATTCATTTATTTCAATTAATTAATTAGTTTGTATTTCTTAAAACACATTACATGGGGACTTTCTATTACGTTCGTACTTATTTGTAAATTACTGTTTCCACCGAAAAATAGTATCTTTCAATTTTTGTATAATTTTAAATAATTTTGCACATCAATTTATTTTTTGAATTTTTGCTACATTTAATTTTTTGTGTTGTAAACAATTTCTTGTTCACTTAATTTTTATTTGCACCCTAACCATTATTTTCAAATGTCAAGGTTCACATTTAAGTATTTTTGTAAAATTTTGAAGAGCATTTTCCGGAAAGCTCGGGTGTTTTAATTTAGACATGTATTGGTAACTGATCCACCTAAACTCTGAAAACCAATCTCACTTTCACAATAATAATGTTGGGTTTTGGATTATTTCAAGTCGGTTCTCTCTGACTCCTGGTGTTCTTTATAATTAAAACAATGAACGACCCAACGTATATTGAAACAACAGGTTCACAAATTATTATCACGCTACAATTACCAATCAAAGTTTTATACGATTCTCCGCTCGGCAAACAATATAAACAAACAATATTCACCTTTTGATCCTTTAGTTCTGTTGACTCTCGTTTTCCTCGGTTTCTGTTTGGTTTGATCCCTTTTCGCCTTTCCGTATTCTTAATTCTATTTCTTCTTTTCCCTACTTCCCTAATTCGTTTACCACTTTTCCTACAGTCTAATTCTTCGAACCCTAGCTGAGGCAGAATGCCGATTTTCTCTGATTTTCCCTTTGCTTATATACTCCTCGAAATCAGGATGACAAATGGTTATTGCCGAGCCAATCTTTCGTTTGACATTTTTTCCTACGTGTTTGCTTCGGCTGTCATCCATAATGGTCCAACGAATCCAGATAATTAATGGCCCTACCGGTCTTCCTACGCGCGCTATCTTCTCCTTACTCTTTTCCCATTAATCATTGTATCAAACTAATGGGCCCAAATCTTCCTTTTGTTTGCCTTTCTTCTTGTTTACCCAGCTCGGGTTTCCTTTATCTCTCGGGTTCTCCATTGGCTCGGGTTTCCCATTAGCTCGGGTTTTCCATTAGCCAATTAATTAATTAATTAACGTTTTCTGTTTTCATACGTTTGAATGTTTTTCGACCCTTCCTAACCCTTTTCCAATAAATCCCTAACCATCATCTTGTTGACCATTAGCTGATCTATACCTGTCCCGTTTTTCCCATTCGATTTCGATGATTTTTCCATTTATTGATTTTTCTCGGATTTCCGGATTCTCGCCTTTCGTAATTGCTTTTTGCATTTTCTAATACTGTTTCCATCGCACTTTCCTTTACTATTAATTCTGTGCACGATCCCGCTTTTATTTGCCATTTTTCCTCGCTTACTTTCCATTTGAATTATTATCCTAAATTTTATTTGAATTTTTAATTTTAATTTACAAACCTCAACAATAATAACTAATTGAACTTTCTTCGGATTCGCATTTGAAGTAAATGAAAAGTTTCTGAATTGTTTAATTTTTTGTTAAAAAATTGTAATTGAAAATGCTATACGAAAACAAGTAAAAACCTATTTTAAACGCTCACTTGTTAGTCGATTATTTCAAGTTATTTATTTTATTCTTGATTTTTCTGAAATATTGTTTGTTAGAATACTGTAAGGAATAACAAGTTAGTGTGGTCCGATAAAATAAAGTTTATTGAAAGTATTACGCATTGAATAATAACATCTATATTACAGGTTTGTGTGCAAATCAAAAGATGAGTCATAATGTCTCAGAAATTATTTTTTTCAAATGAATTTGCAAAAATTAGTTTTTCTGGGGTTTTAGAATTTAAAGTAAATTTTAATTATTTTTATCCTTAATTATTATATTATTTGCTTCACATTTTCATTTTATTTATACCTTTTGAGGAAAATGTTGAATATTTAAAATAATAATAGTTTTTATAATGATATTTTAAAATTGTTCTCTTCTAACTTATCAATAGTGATATTCATAATAACTGTTTAAAACGAAATTCGCCTAAATAATTTACTATTTCTCTTTATTTACCATCGGCGTATAGAAGTGCATAAACTCCAGTTAATCAAAGTGACCAAACAAACATTCAATGTAATAATATGTTTAGTAAAATGAATTTAGTCGCAAGGACGATTCGTTCGGGTTTTCTGTTTTGCACAATATCTAGTACTTTACCATATGTCGCCAAATATTTTAAGCCCGAATAAGTCACAAGCGAGTTTTGTTGATTAGTTCGTTAATAGATTGTAGTAAACATTCTTACAACATTTAAAATTTGAAATACTATTTTTAGAAACTTTTTTATGGAAATTTATTGATCAGTTTGTTTTTAAAATGCAAAAAAACATGTTGAAAAACTAAATTGAGATGCTTGCAATCATTGAGACTCTTTAAATTGTGCAGTGATTGTTTTAATTATATCTTACTGAATTAAACTTTATTTGGGATAGAAATTTATTTTTGTTTAAATAAATAACTTTAGATAATTAGAAACTTCAAATTTGTGCAAAATATATAAAAGTTTATAAAAATTTTAATTTTATAATTTTAATTGTACAAATTACCATTTCCAATTAATCGTATTAACTACAGTTTTCGGAACTTAAAATGATTAATTCATATCATTTCTTTTTATCTGATAAAATCTATTTAAATAATGATGCAATAAATCAAATTTATAAATTTATTTTATACGGTTTCATAAAGAAAATTTCATTTATAGCTTTCATTTAATACTATTAAACATTTCTGATTAATTTGTTTTACTTTTCAATATTTCTATCACTGATTCTCATATGAACAAATTATTTTATATTTCCAACAATTGTTTCATTAGTTAAATTTTTCAGTTTAAAATTTTTTAATTATTTTTAATAATTAAAAATATATTTATACAGTTCTAAGGGAGAATCTCTATAATCCGTTCACTTATGATTTCATTATTTTTTATGAAAATGTTTTACTAAAAATTATACTTGAAAGCTTAATCAATAAGTTGTTTATATATTTAATTTTGTTTATCTAGCCAATCAATATATCTAATAATCTTTTTTATGTTATAATTTTACTTTTTTAGTGTTCTAATGGCATACCCACTTAAAAGAAAGCTCAAATCCCTAAACATTGTACACTTAAAACAACTAAAACTATAGAGAATGTTGAATATGATGTAAACTTGACTAAAAAACTTGATGTCAGAACGAAGATTAAAAATTAAATATCTAATTAAATTTTCACAAAGAGCTTTATTTGTTATACATAATCCTCTAAACATCCAATTTGATGGTATCAAGATAATTTAAAAGATAGATAATAAAAAGATTATATTGATGATATCATTTTTAGTATTTTCTAGTTCTGGCGATGCCTTTCTTTTTTAAAATTATATGAAAGGGCTTCATTCCAATATGAATTTTACATTGTAATTTGCAGCTAATCCGGTCGTAATTTATGTACTTTGGTGTAATAATCTAAATTTTATGACTAAACTATCTCTAATTGATGAGCGTTGGTATAAGGACTAATACTAATTATAATTATGAAAATAAATGACATTGTACTTGAGATGAACAAGGTAACGCAAGTAGGACGGTAAATTAATTTGCATATTGATATCACTTGAAGAATTCATGGAATTTCCTCCAACCGTCCAATGGCTCCAACAGTTATCAGAATTTTGAGAATGTTCAACTGTTGAATTCTGTTGTGTAGGCATATAAATAGTACGTTGTCGAAGAAACGTTTGATGATTTGGAGGCATATCAGAAAGATTATATAGCACCACAAACATTTTAATAACTGCACCATTTGGGTTAAAAAGTGTTAGCTAGTTTTATAATAAAATAAATATTAAAATGGCATAAGTTTTACTTGAACGGATCCTTTTTTCGGTACCTGGTATCCTCGTTTATTACAAAGACTCTGAAGATCAACAAAACCTAAATATGGTGAAGGTGCATTATCTTCTGAAAGTTGAAAGAAATATGTAGTAAAAGGCAATCGAATTTGCTTATAATTAGAACTGCCACGGGTAAAAGTTTATATTTAAATTACATTAACTGTTTGTTTGTTTTTGGCTTAAGAGTGGATACAATTCTAGTTTTGCAGAATGGTTTTCAAGTTTGTTTCAGTAATATTATAGGTTCTCTAAAATTGATAAATTTGTAGACTTTTACAACAACTTGCCATATTACAATAATTAATAATACAAGCATTATTTAAAAGAAATTGAGGTATCCTAAAACATGGATCATTTACTTGAATGCTTGCAAGGTTAATTATACAGGATGGCAGTATTTCTAAGTTTGATTAAAGCAAAAGTACTCACATCATTGAAACCTACCTTTACTACAAATTATCCAACAAGCAGCAATTCGTCAATGACATAATGAACTAATTAACGAACTATTTTTATTTGTTTAAAATTTTTGAAGGAACCATTACATACTGGAAAGCTCTTACCTTTTATATCAATTTCCAAACTCGTTTTCTAAAAAAATGTTTCATAAAATTCTAAATGAAAACTGAATCCCTGATATAAATTAGCGGAACCCACTCTGGTAAATGTTGCCATATAGTAATTTTTAGAGTTATGTGTAAATGGTTATGTTTGTGGTGAAGATTCCTATAAATAATGAGGATTTTCTTATTTAGTCCAATTGACGAAATCTTATTAACTAAATTAAAACTTAATAATCAAACAAACATATAACAACATTCATGATAACTTTAATTTAACAAAAGTCTTATCACTTTTCGGAATTATTATCTATAAGATAAATTCTAAAGAAACCTTATGTACACAATATATATATGCTATATAAAATCTAAGATTTCACAAACACACGCAAAAAAAAATAAAATAATATAAAAATAAATAATACACGAATAAAAATATCACAAATACAGAGTTTTGATATCATTTTTTCAATTTTTTGGAGAATATCTGGGTTCTGGCGGGGGATCAACAAAAGATCTTAGTTCATAAGTTGCAACAGTTGGATCGAATTCGAATTTGTCACGAGAAAATATAAGTCTAATGTCAGTGTGAAGAAAAAGTTTCCCACTTTTGCTCGTATGTAATCTATAAAACAATGAAAAGTAATTATTTTATTTTAAGAGTATAATATAGAAATAATTTTTTGGTATTTTAAAAATTTTAATTGAAATATAATAATATATTTGAAAAAATAAAATAAAATTAGTCATTGTGAGCCATTTATTTTGAAAGTATTGAAATGTATTTTTTGTTATAAACTCTTCCGTTCCAAAAAACTTGTTCGATTTGGCAAAAATATTGATCAAAAAAAATTGCCTGATTTACAAAGATAATCTGGAATAATTATCACATATGACATATAACTATATAACGTAAAATAAATATTTATTATTATTATTATTATTATTATTATTATTATTATTATTATTATTATTATTATTATTATTATTATTATATTATTATTATTATTATTATTATTATTATTATTATTATTATTATTATTATTATTATTATTATTATTATTATTATTATTATTATTATTATTATTATTATTATTATTATTATTAAACAATTAAATGATAATTTAGGCCTTTTGTTGCAAAATATATATTTAATAAACCGAAAGAATTTTCAACTACAAAAATAGTCCTTTTCAATTTCCTGGAATTTAGTTGCTTCAATTTTTAAATGCTTTTTTTTTATTAAAACGAAGCTGTCTTTATGACTAAATTAATTAGATAATCTGCTCATTTGCAAATATTAATAAACAATTGTGATAAAATTGCAAAAATAGTTAACTTTATGTCAAAATAATTTAACTAAAATTATTTGATAACATTATAATTTTGATTACAATGCACGCAAAATTAATTATAAAAGATTGTAAGCGACTCCCTCTAAATAGTCATTTAGAATGATTTCCATGTGTTTTTATATAATCTCTTTAAAAGTGCATGTTCAATTAATGTATTTACACTTCTATGCCCGTGGATATTGAATTACAGTAAAACATCCCTATAAGACAATTTTTATTTTTTTTTACATCAGGCATGATTAATAATTATTTGATATTTTTATAAGAAAAAATTAAACCTTTATGAAGAACAGAAAAACCCTTTCTTTTGATGAAAAAATTAAGAAACATAAAGAAAACTGGTGAAAATGTTCCTTTTGTGGTGTTAATAGATAGATATAAGATGTCTGAAGCATCGCTTTATAGAATAAAAAGAAGGTAAGAAGGCGATTTTTTATTTGTTAGCACCAAAATTATTTTATGCTCGAGAATAAACTCAAGGATTATATGAATAATAAATAATCTCATTGGCTTTATTTTTTATATTATTTAATTTTAATTTTAACTTCTTATAAAATTCATCAAAACGTTTAGTAAAAATGTGTTACATGGATAAAAATTCATTATAGTTATTGATTTTCTATTAAATGTTTCAAATATATTTTTCACTTCGTTTCTTATTGATTTGTTTTAAACAAAATTTGACTATTGCAAATAAAAAATTATTATAGACCGTTCAGATCAATCCATTATTATTTGATTATAAACAATATGTATTAAAAAGTGTTTAAAAAGTTAATTTAATTCAATGTCTTTTAATAAGGTTTTACAGTAATTATTTTGTCCCAAAATATTTTGTGGAATTGATCACTTTCAACTTTTTCACTTTAATCATTTCTTGTTTTTTACCATTTCATCACTTCTAAAGTTTTTCTTTTTTCATGTAATTCGTTGCTTTTAAGACTATAGTAATATCTCATACAGCGCCGTTTCGCTACAACGCTTTTTTTAAAACAAAAAATAATTTTTAAAAATGAAAAATACATAAAAAGGAATAGCACAAAACAAAAAAAATTGGATTTTTGTATTTGTTATTTCGGGGATTCACACAAATCAATTAATTTTGGGTATTGACTTGTACAAACAAATAATTAAACAGTTGATCATTGTTCCTTCACGAATTGGTTTCTTCTAATGATTGACAATAATAATTTTAAAAAGTATCAGTTCAAGTAAAACTTATGCCATTTTAAAAATTTGTTTTATTATAAAACTAACTAATAATTTTTAACCCAAACGGTGCTGTTATTAAAATGTTTATGGCACTATAAAATGTTTCTGATATGCCTCCAAATCATCAAAATTTTCTTCGACAACGTACTATTTATATGCCTACATAATTCATTAATTCCTCAATCACGGCGTTATAGCAATTTTTAAAACGTGCTATCTTCGGCGTGCATTCAAACAACTTTTACAAGCAGTTTATATACAACATGAAGCAATTTTAAAATTTTGGAAAAATTTCAATATAATGAATGCAATTGAAAATATGAGAGACTCCTGAAATAAAGTTTCAAGTGATTGCATGCGTGGTGTTTGGAATAAAATTGTTAAAGAACATGAAAATTCTGTGCCGAAAATTTATGTGGTTTGATGAACTAATTAGCAATGATGTAGAAGAAATCATCAATTTGCATGACACATGTTTTCAGATGAAGATATTATCGACATTGAAAAAGAATCTTACGAAAACCCCGAAAGTGAAGACGAAGAAAATGTAGAACAACCGAAAAAATTAACTAAAAGAATTTTAGAGGAAAATTTTAAAATAATTGTGCAAACTTTAAATGCTTTAACTCAATACTTCTCAAACTTTTTTGCGTCGAGGACCGGTTATATTTTCCTAATCCAAAAACTAAATTTTAATTAGTAATATTTATTAAAAAAGTAACAAATAAACAATATAAAAAATGATTAAAGAATGTGTAAGAATTGTAAATATTTTAACGCTTAAAAATAAAATAAAATTTTAAAAAAATGTTCTGCGGACCACCAATTTGAGAAGCACTGCTTTAACTGACAATGACCCCGATTTTGAACGCACTGGTTTTATCAAGAGAAGTATTGCCGGTAGTCTATGTTGGATCGATATTTTCGCAAGGAATAGAATTTATTGAATTAAAAGAGATTCGAATTTATTATTATTTTGTTAAGTTTTTGGTTTTTTTATTTTAATAAGCAAAAAGACTATCCTCCATATTTTCCAAGACTCTTGATCGCATTTCCCTTCGATAATATGCCTTCAGGGTTCGAACGATTCCTTGATCACAAGACTGAATCACAGCTGTTGTATTTGCTGGTAAGAAGATCACCTTGTTCTGTTTTAAATTAACCTTAACAATATGTGCGGTACAGTTGTCAACCAACAACACAATTTTATGGTTCAGTTTGTTATCCCAATTGAGAAGCCATTCATTAAAAATCAGAGTTGTCATCCAAGCATTTTTGTTAGAATAGTAATTAACTGGAAGCTGTTTTACACCTTTAAAGCTGATTTTCCAATAACCAACAGTTGTGATTTGCTGCCTGACATGCTTGTACAGCATAGTGCGTTCTTTTGAAGTTTTGCAGCCTTTAGAGCTCTCATTTTTGAGCATAAAAGTGTGCTCAGGCAAGGCACGATAGTACAAGCCAGTTTCATCTGCATTGTAAACATTATCCGGTGAATACTCTGCAATAATCTTTAGCTACTCCTCAATGAGCCATGCTTCAGCTGCTAAAAAATCAGAATCTTTTTGCTCACCATGAGCGCTTTTGTAAACAATGTTTTCCCTTTTTTCCACCGATTAAACCATCCATCTGTAGCAACAAAATCATCTTTTCCCATTCTAGTGGCAAGTTCTTCAGCTCTCTGTCTCATCAGCGGCCCATCAACACGTGCACCATTTTCTCGAACACGAGTAAACCAAATTTTTAAAGCAGATTCAACCTGAGCATACTTTCTAACCCGTTTTCGCATACGGCTTAAATTTTCATTTAGTTTTGCTCCACTCAAAATGTGTTAAGTCTTTTCTATTTTTCTGTTTCTCGGACATTTTGGTTTGTTGAAAAAAGTATTAAATTTTTATAACACTTTAAATTAAACAGAAAATAAACGTAAATGCAATTGCATTTAATGAATTAAGCTTCACATCAGACAAGTATTTGATTTTTCAATAAATCTTTTCAATGAAACATTGAATTTAAAGATTTTAATTGAGATTTAATTGATATTTTCAATTCAAAAAGTGATAACAATAAGCGAATTTTTTAATAGATTCGGATAACAATAAGCAAATAATTTTCAATATAAACAGGAATATGCGGGCGGGACTTAGTAAAAGTGATAACATTAACCGAATGATAATATTAACCGTGATTATAATAAGCGGCGGCCACAGTATGTAGATATTGAACTGAATTAAATGTAAATACAACTTATTAATGAAAAATGAATTATAAACACTAAAAAAAGGAAAAATTGGAATGTATTTAGAGCAGAAGTACGTAATTCCTAAATTTCAATATATTTCTTGGATCCTTTTGTGTTGTTTCCTATCACGCTCAATTTTGAACTATATATCATTGAATCTTATAAATTTATTTTTAATTTTAAGTTTAATCACTTCATTCAAACTCTGGATTCGCCATCTATTCAAAATTCGTCCTTTGAAGACTATAAAGATATTTTTATGACTAAAAACCCTGAAAAAAAATTTTTATTTAAAATGCAAAAGTTTCCTAAAATTATATTAAAAATATGAAAACAAATTTCTTGACTAAACAAGTTAAATGTCACATGAACAAAAAGAAAATTTTAAGTTTATTATTATTTCAAAATTAATTTTTTAAAATTTTTAAAGAATTTTCATTTATAAAAAATTTATTGTTTAGTATCTCTACAAGTTATCAAAAATTTATATTACACAAATGTATTTGCATTAAGATTTAAAATTCATTAAAGTAGAATCAAATGATTTTGGTTTTCGGATGACTTACTGGATAAAATAAAGTTTTTAAGGTGATATTCAATTCTATTTCTATTGGTGGTCAAGTTTTGAGTTTATTTGGTTGTCATCGGTATCATCTAAAAAAATTAATCACGTACAGTTTTATCCTGAAGAGAATTGACTTTCTTTCAGAGTATATTTATCTTGAATACCAATTTTAAAAGCTTTATTTTATTCAGTAAGTCATCCGAAAACCAAAACCAATGTCAGTCAATGTTTCTTGTTTTCTATACATAAATTAATTATATATTACATCGTAATTAGCGGTTAAACACGCCATATTTATGTACCAAATTTTATAATTAAACTGTCACTAATTGGTGAACGTTGGTATAAGGACTAATACTAATTATAATTATGAAAATAAATGACATTGTACTTGAGATGAACAAGGTAACGCAAGTAGGACGGTAAATTAATTTGCATATTGATATCACTTGAAGAATTCATGGAATTTCCTCCAACCGTCCAATGGCTCCAACAGTTATCAGAATTTTGAGAATGTTCAACTGTTGAATTCTGTTGTGTAGGCATATAAATAGTACGTTGTCGAAGAAACGTTTGATGATTTGGAGGCATATCAGAAAGATTATATAGCACCACAAACATTTTAATAACTGCACCATTTGGGTTAAAAAGTGTTAGCTAGTTTTATAATAAAATAAATATTAAAATGGCATAAGTTTTACTTGAACGGATCCTTTTTTCGGTACCTGGTATCCTCGTTTATTACAAAGACTCTGAAGATCAACAAAACCTAAATATGGTGAAGGTGCATTATCTTCTGAAAGTTGAAAGAAATATGTAGTTAAAGGCAATCGAATATGCTTAGGATTAAAACTGCCACTGGCCCCAAGTTCGATTTCAAAACCATTGATAACACCAACAGGGTGTATTCTCATATTTAACATACTTTCCTGAATTTAAAAATGTATTTAATTTGCTAGCTTGGTTAGAAAATAATAAAAGTTTTATAATTTGAAACTTGATTTTAGATATCTTCATTGATCGTATAGACTACATTGTCTTTTTTAAAAAAACATCCATAACAAAGACTTAAAAATCTAATACATATTTATTCAAAATATTCTATTATCTTATATTCTTAAACCTTCAAATAGACCCCAATTATTGTAATATGCGATATAATAAGTTTTTGCACCAACTAAATACACCAGGAAATTAGAATTGCTTCAACTAAGATTTTACATATTACAAAAAAGATAAAAAAATATTATCTGAAAAAATATTATTTTAAGGAAACCAAGTATATTTTGGTGCATTGGGGGCAATCTGATCCCAAATCCTTTTAAAAGCATTTTGTATCAAAATGTGCATTTTTATTTTATTTGTACAATTTATTTTTTATAGTTTTGAAAAGACTCCAATATTGTATTTAGTATTGTATATCTTGGTATTTTGAGTTAAGATTATTTTTGAATAGGTGCTTTTAATATAAAATTACTTTGTATGTGATAATTATATATTTCTATAAATAATTTACTTGTTGGAAATTTCACTTTGGTAAGTTATGTTCCGAGGCCAAACAAGATGATACTGATGAACTAGCTTCAAATAAATCCAACATCATATTTTATTATAATAAAACTAACGGAGAGGTTGACACGACAAATGAGTTCGAATCTATACCCTCAAAAGAAAGACTAAGCGATGGACCATTGTTTAATTTTTCAACATGATTGATATCACAGGTATAGAAGCTTATAACTTATAGAAATATGCAAATCCACAACTATTCATTCAGCAGAAAAGCTCAGATCGTAAATTATTTGGAGGTATATTGAACCTATTAGGGTACCCACGGACAACGAAAAGAATAGATCTGTCAGTAAGCAAATATGTATTACATTTATGAAAATATATTTTTTTTTAGAAAGTGCAAGAACGATATATTTTTTCAAATATTACTGGATTATGAACGTAAGAAATTTAATTTCATTTCAATCACAACTCTGTTTGATGATATCAAAATTAAAGTCTAATGTGTTTGTTTGCATACTGAAGATTGAAAACGATATAAATTGTTAATTGGAATAAATTTTAATTATAACTTCAAAAATGATGTTGTTGCAAATGAATCATGTAAAATATCAATATTATTTTTTACTTTTTACAGTTTTCCATAAATATAAAACATATTTCAAAATATAAAGCCATGGTCTCGATTTTTTACAAGAGCAAAGCATTTCTGCGGGATTTTTGTCTGCATTTTCTCCACAGATAGGCCCAATTGAAGAATAGTTAAGTTATTTAAAGGTTAAATATACTTTTATAATACCGAGACTCTCTTCAAGCACTGAGATTATTGAGCGAGCTGATAATGTTGCTGATACGGAAACAATTTTCTTTGAGATGATTTCGTAATATGCAGAAATGATTGAAAGAGGGGCGCCAAGAGGTATTTTAAACTTAACTGATCTATGCAATATAATTTATGTATCTTCTGAATAACTTCCTTATAACCGAAATATTTATCAGGCTAAAATTATAAATGTTTAGCTTAATAGATATAAAAAATACTATTTTTATTAAACATTTAAACCGCTTTTTTGGTTATATTTTTCATGCAAATATATTTTCTTTGTTAAAACATATATTATTATAGAATCAATGTTTTATATTTTTGGCAAACTTTATAAATTACGATTAGACAACAAATATTTGAAAAATTCTATAAAGAAAATTTTTATTAAATCAATTAAAATCTTAAATGAAAAAAATGAAATTGAAATAAGTTGAACAAAGGTGAAGAGAATAAAATAATATACTGATAAACCAAATAATCTTATAGTAAATGTAAAATGTTCACAATACAAATGTATACCTCAAAATTTACCAATAATTTCTGAGAACTGACAACTGGTGCACTGGCACTGAGATTTCTTTCGGAGGACGCATCTATTGATAATGACCTATTCTTTTCCAATTCTACACCCGGTGTCACTGCTAATCTGCTCATCGTCGTGATACTAAAAATTATAGTGCTATTTCACTAAAAATTAATTATTTATTAACTTCTTTTAACAATTGATTCGAATTATTGAATTTAAAATTATAACAAAATACAAATAAATATAATATAAAAAAGAAACATAAATATAATAATAAAATGGCAAAAGATAAATACATGTTGTAGTTTATCATTTGGGATCAATTTTAATATGTAGAATATCACAAATTTTAAACAAACAATATGATAATTTCAGTGTTTATAACTTATAATATATAATTTGCAATATTTTTTTTGTAATATATAATTGGTTCTACATTTGTTAATATCATTGATTCTGATCAATTTTATTCGGATTATGAACTAATCACACATTCAAGTATTAATATATGACAATCAAGTAACTACACTTACTCACTTTATTACCCGGCTCCATCCCGGATAGATTCAAACATTATTTGTTCATTATAATTAATTCTATTCATCCTGTTATTACATATTTATTTTAATATATGACTAAATACAATATTTTTTATCTCGTTGATCATTGGCGATGATAAAATAATTTGGGATATCCTTCACCTTTGACAATCCCACATACAGTTGTCCATGGGAGGAGCACTCGTTTGTCAAATCAAGCCTCTGGCTTTGAGTGAAAAAGAAAAAGAGAGTTGAAAACTGCACTGCTAACCTAGAAATGGCATGCAGAAATGTCACGTCATTACTGATCACCGATTGGGAGCTCTTGTGACAAACAGAGTATTTTCCGTTTTATAGTATAAATCAGTGCTCCACTACCTTTTATCTTCTATGGCACACCGACGTTTCTTCGACAACATCTCAACATCACAAATAAAAGTGTACATCTGCAGAAATTACATTAATTTGTATATTTTTATTTGATGAATAAGCACAATAAAATAGGTCTATGTATGTATATATTTACTTTTATTTATGTTTTATATACAGCTGAGTCAATTGTACAAGTAAAAATATTCAGTTTTAGATTTATGTACTTAAAGTCATTGAATTATTTCTTATTAAATTTAACTTTTATCATAAACCCACCATCACAACCATAATCATAATCTGTGGAATTGATATATAGATAGAGAATTGATATATAGAATTGATATATAGATAATAATAATAATAATAATAATAATAATAATAATAATAATAATAATAATAATAATAATAATAATAATAATAATAATAATAATAATAATAATAATAATAATAATAATAATAATAATAATAATAATAATAATAATAATAATAATAATAATAATAATAATAATAATAATAATAATAATAATAATAATAATAATAATAATAATAATAATAATAATAATAATAATAATAATAATAATAATAATAATAATAATAATAATAATAATAATAATAATAATAATAATAATAATAATAATAATAATAATAATAATAATAATAATAATAATAATAATAATAATAATAATAATAATAATAATAATAATAATAATAATAATAATAATAATAATAATAATAATAATAATAATAATAATAATAATAATAATAATAATAATAATAATAATAATAATAATAATAATAATAATAATAATAATAATAATAATAATAATAATAATAATAATAATAATAATAATAATAATAATAATAATAATAATAATAATAATAATAATAATAATAATAATAATAATAATAATAATAATAATAATATAATAATAATAATAATAATAATAATAATAATAATAATAATAATAATAATAATAATAATAATAATAATAATAATAATAATAATAATAATAATAATAATAATAATAATAATAATAATAATAATAATAATAATAATAATAATAATAATAATAATAATAATAATAATAATAATAATAATAATAATAATAATAATAATAATAATAATAATAATAATAATAATAATAATAATAATAATAATAATAATAATAATAATAATAATAATAATAATAATAATAATAATAATAATAATAATAATAATAATAATAATAATAATAATAATAATAATAATAATAATAATAATAATAATAATAATAATAATAATAATAATAATAATAATAATAATAATAATAATAATAATAATAATAATAATAATAATAATAATAATAATAATAATAATAATAATAATAATAATAATAATAATAATAATAATAATAATAATAATAATAATAATAATAATAATAATATATAATAATAATAATAATAATAATAATAATAATAATAATAATAATAATAATAATAATAATAATAATAATAATAATAATAATAATAATAATAATAATAATAATAATAATAATAATAATAATAATAATAATAATAATAATAATAATAATAATAATAATAATAATAATAATAATAATAATAATAATAATAAGATGAAGCCAACTGTAATTGTTGATTATAATGGGACAATGGGGGCTGAATTTTTAAATTGAATAACTTGATGCTCGTTAAAAATTAATTAGATTTCAGAAATAGTTGTTAAACTTACTTTTTAGAATTTCTTATCTCTAAACTAGAAATCATATTTGAGTAAAAATTGTTCGAAGGACATTTTTTGATAGGAGCCTAATTATAAATATGTTATATGAAATAAAGACAAAATATATTACGGGACTCGATTGCAAAGGAAGACCATTTTTATTAAATATCTCTGATTGATTTGAAAAAGAAGAATTGCAAAATGAGAAAGGTTGAGAAGCTTTCGTATTAATAGAATTTACTGGTTTAATATTGTCATTATTTGAAATAAATCTAAATGGTTCATTTTGAGAAGATATTGGAAATATAGTTTGATTCTGGGATTTATCGACGGATTCACTACTGCTAGAATCCGTAAATAATATCCTATTTTCTGATTTTTGACGAGATTTGTTAACTGGAGTTGAAACTTCATTTTGGTGAAAGGAATCATTATTTCGACATTCAGAAAAACTCGATATTACATCTTGATTTGTTTTATATTTCGGATATGGTGTGGAGTCTTTAATTGATTGTCTATTCGCAAGTTTATGAAGGAATAAGGAAGGTGGAGGTTGTGAATATTGATCTGTACACACGACCATGGGACTTATGATTTCTTGTTTAAATTTAGTACTATTTAATGGTAATGTAAAACCACGTCTTTTATCTTGACTTTCAGAAATTGACTTTTCTCTTTTAGACATACCGGAAACACTAAAAGCACTCGACGAAGAACTTAGTTTAATTCTGGTATTTTGTGGTTTATTTTTGGAAAATTGAGAATTTAATTTCTGATGTTCATTAAGGACATCTAGATCCATTTTTGAATCAAATAAGCAAATGTCACAAGCAATTGTTCTCATTTTAGATGCAATGTTCATAGCACAAACTGAAATGTTTAGAATATTAGTTTCTCCCGCAGCGATAGCTGGAAATGAAAGACTTTTGTAAAGATGCATCTGATTTTCTTGACTATTTTGTAACTTCTCTTGTAAATGTGATATTCTAAAAGTAATCGAAATTTATTTAAAATTATTTTTAAAATTATTAAATTGTTTTAATAAATTATTTTAAACATTATTATTATTAGCCACTTCACGCTCGCGCCCGCACCGGTGCGGCTGAATTGAACTTGACATTATGCTACTTACACGAAATCAAAAATTATATGTACCTGAACGTGATGTCACTATTGATGGTAGCTTGTTATTATACAAAGGCAGACTAAGGTGGAGAAAATGCATCCGTACATAAAGGGCAAGATTTGGTATAAAATTATATATGTTATGCAAATCAAAAAGTTGATATGTATGGAACAGCGTAATATACACTGACAAGGGAACCACCATTGATCCTGAATTTTCAGATCATCCTATATCCGCGCAAGTTGTTATGTTTCTAACAAAAAATTATTAGATAAAGGCTATTGCTTGACCACGGACAACTTTTATACGACCCCAAAATTAGCAAGTTTGCTTATATCATGGTCAACTGATATTTATGGTACAGCTCAATGAAACCGCCAAGAAATGACAACCAAAATAAAAAAACAAGCTGGTTAAGGATGAAACCATGCCGTATAAAAAAGAGAAATGATGGTTTTACAATGGATGGATAAGACGACAGTAACATTATCAACGGTTCATAACAATGAAATAAAAACTGTGTAAAAACGGGTGGAAGCTAAGATGAAGTCAACTGTAATTGCT
The DNA here is from genome assembly GCA_959609185.1 of Schmidtea polychroa. Classification (NCBI taxonomy): domain Eukaryota; kingdom Metazoa; phylum Platyhelminthes; order Tricladida; family Dugesiidae; genus Schmidtea; species Schmidtea polychroa. The sequence goes on along the minus strand of CAUHTR010000164.1, from coordinate 32,429 downwards.
GATTATAATGGGACAACCGAGTCGACCAACTTATGACAGATTACCCTGTACCAAGAAAACGAGGCAAAAAGTATTATAAGTTATTTTTTCATTTGTTTGAAATAGCTCTATGGAACTCGTGGAAAAAATAGTTGAAAAATAATCTCCAAGTATTGAATTCACGGCCAAGGAAGACCTTCATTGTAGTGGAATGCAAGAAGATTTCGGGACCATTATACATATGTTTTGCAACCAACCCCTAAAAATAATCTCCACGAAGGGTATGTGTTTATTGTGCCAAGCAAAGAGACGCCAAAGGAAAAAAAGGTGAGGAAAGACACCAAATATTGTTGCCTACAAAGCGATGAAGCATTATGCCACGAACCATGTTTTGGTATCTTCCATTCAGTAAATTAGATATGGTCGTTTCCAATTTGTGATAATCATTTTATTATTGTATATATTTATATTTTTTTCAAGGCCTTTCAAAATTCGAAGTCATTGTTCATCATCTTCATCAATGCTGAAAATTGTGACTCCTAATTTCATAACTATTTGCTAAATAGCATGCTTATATGTGTACATTTTTATTATGAATTTGTTAATTTTAAAATTCGATTTTTACGAATTTTACAATAAATAATTAAAAAAGAAGAAAAATGGATATTTTCTAATTATATATAGATTAATAAAATGGGATAAAAAATCTGTTTTTGTGGACATTTTCTTAAAAAAAAACCGAGCGTGAAGTGGTTAATTTGTGAATATTAAAATAAGTAGTCACTGAAAATTAAAAAAATTTTAAATAAAAGTAAAACTAATAAAAACACAATAAAATTTTAAAATATTACCAAGAACATTTTCATAAGTAGACCATTTTCTATATGTTAGGGTAGATAACAAAAACTATGTATATTGTTGTTTAATAAAATGAACCACCCAAAAAGAGTATATATATATATATATATATATATATATATATATATATATATATATATATATATATATATATATATATATATATATATATATATATTATATATATATATATATATATATATATATATATATATATATATATATATATATATATATATATATATATATATATATATATATATGAATAATACAACGCGTGAAACTTAATTAAAATATTTCATTGAATAAAATCTTTTTAAATCAACTCAATGCACGTGCAATCAAATAATGTTTAGAAAACCATAAACATTTGTTGATATTGATAAAGACAAGTCTAAAGTGAATTCCTGTAAAAAGAACAAGAAATATAGGAAATGAGATAAATTATTTGAAATTATTTGTTCATATAATTAGATTGGATTAAAGTATTGGAATCTGAGCAGTTCATATAAGCTTAAAATCCCAGAATCCCAATCTAGGTAAAGCCCTACCAAATAAATATTTTTTTAAATATAAGTTTTTGTTTAAATGAAGTGCTTTTATTTATATTTATTTGTTAAATTGAAATGATTTTTATTTAATTTTTTGTTATTTGTTTTAATTTAAAATTTAATTTGTCAATTTTTCCTAATAATTTTTTATTCCATAATAAAATTTAACTATTTTTCCTCATTAAAAAATCCTGAAATTAATAAAAAAAATTCATACATTGAATTTGCAAGAGCTATTTTTCAACAAATAAGTTTACATCAATAAAAAGGATTGGGAAAAGAAAAAAACTGAATTTGCAAAAATTGCTTATAAATTCATTACCACAGCATCTCCCCATATAAGACTATATGCTACACTTTTATTTTCCACCACTTGTATGTCTGCATTAGTTAATGCTATTTTATTATTTTTAATTCTGAATAACTGATGATTTTTATTAATTATTCTACACTGAAGAACAGTAAAAATCAGATTTTTATTAAAAAAAATCCAACTACTGCTGATTTTTTAAGTCAGAACCCATCAATGGTACTCTCTTAGTATTAGTACTTTTCTTATCTCCCAAAAGACTATAGTCGAAAAAACATCGATCCTTGTTTTTAAGATATTTATTCTCGTCTTTGAACTTTATAATGACATAATCAAGATTATTTTAGGCCTTTTCAGTGAGTTTGTAAATTTTTTTATTGGATAAAAATTTTAAAAATTTAATGTTATAAGAACTGTTTATTAACACAAAAAAATAAAAATCCCTTCATTTAAACAAAAAATTAAATAACATATTTTTAAACCCCTCAAAACAGTCTTTTACGAGGGAGGTTCATCTTAGGTTGTGATTTTTTGGGATTTTAAATCTGGAGCACACTGCTCATTTTCTACTACTAATTAGTATAATTTTTTATAAAGTAATAGTTTAATTTCTAAACATCTAAAAATTTGATGGATATATATTATTGCACTGTTGCACAAGTTTTAGGAAATATTCATGACTCATATGTAGGTTCTATTGATATAGAAACTCTGATAATTTATTATTATTATAATAATAAAAATAAACAACCTAGAAAAATACAAATTTATAAAACATTTGTTCATTAATGTATATTTTTATTCTTTAATATATATTTACTTGTAATAAATGTTTCGAGGGGATTTTCCTTGACTTTCAAATAACTCATTACTGAGTATCGAACTGTGAAGGTAAGAAGTTATAGTTTTAAGCAATGAAGTCACGGTTTGTACAGGACCTTGGAAGTTTCTAAAAACACAAAATTATAATTAAAATTTCACAAAAAATACATTTATAAATTAAATTTATTTAAAATAATTTCTTTTATCTACATCAGTGTTTCACAAGGTTAGCACCAGCACCCCATTGAAGCATTGAGAAACAGAGCAAATTATATTCAATAAAATATTGTTAAACTATTGACTCTTTAAATATTTTTACTAACGGTTTTGTGTTATATGAAAATTCAATCACTGAAAATTTCTTCTAAAATTCAAATATCATCCAAAAGTCTTATAAAATACTCTCTAAAACCACAAAATCTAAATTTAAATGTGATAAAATTATTTTATGACTTTCAATTACATGCATATCTATTCAATTGAAATAATTGAAAAAGGTCTAAGAAATAATTATTTGTTAAGGAATCCTGATGATAAATTTATGACAATAAATATAGAATAGTAAAAACCATATAAAATTAGGGGATGTGGTTGTAATTGCAATGTGATGTTTTATTCTTGACCTCTGCTACAGTGAGCAAAAAAGTTATGGAAACATGAGATAGAAATATGATTCTTTTTTAACCATTTTGTTCTAAAAATGATTAGGATCCTCACCTTCTATGTACCAACACAGTTTTATGTGGGCTTTCAATAGGTAAGATTTGTGAAACAATATGATGTTTTTATTTTATAAACATTTGAATAAATTTTGAATTTATAAATTTTGAATCAAAAAAGTATGTAAACATTTTACATTTCTATGATTTTGTTTAAATGCATCAATTATACCTTTATTTCTGGAATTTTCTACGGCAGTATAAAAGTAGCATTGATCATTTCATTTCTATTCCGAACGAACTTTCTTTACAACTCAGCAGTCTCATGCCTACAAGAAAGTATTTGTTAGGCAATATTCGAGAAAGTATGTTGGACATTTATATTAATGGTGGAAGGAAGAAAATTAACATTGTGAAGGTTTTTGCAGTTCAGCGCAGTACTGTGACTAAAGTTATCAAAAAATACCAAAACTGTGGAAGTTTTCAAGATGCAAAAAAATGTAGGAGACCTCGCAAAACAGACGAACGCATGCATCGAACTATCGTGAAAGAGGCCAAGAAAGTCATTCAAGATAACTTGAACCCTCACTTGAGCACCCCTGCTAAAAAGGCATATGTTTCTGCTAAGAATCGTAGGGAAAGAATTGCCTTCGCCTAAAAGCACATTGGACTACACACAAATGGTCTACTGTACTTTTGTTTGATGAAGCAAATTTCAGTCTTTTTGGTTCCAATAGTTAATTTAACGTTTGGCACCCAAATCGAGAAAACTTCAATCCTCTTATACCAAAAACCAACTGTCAATTACGGAGGTGGCAATGTTCTCGTTTTGGGAGCTTTTCGAGATCTAGAACGAGTCCACTAACAAAGATCACCGGCATCATGGACAGATTTGTGCACCGTGACATCCTTGAAAAGGCAATGTTGCCATATACAGGGGTAAGAATGCCTCATAAATGGAGATTTCAACAGGAAAACGATCCGAAGCATTCCTCAAAAGTCCTACAAGAGTGGTTCGTGAAGAAAAAGGCCGATTTCCAGAAATAACCATCACAATCTCCGGGCCTTATCCAATCGAACATCTTTGGGATGAGATGGGAAGACGTCTTGGAGCTCAACATTTCTCGAACGCGAGTCAGTTGTATGAGAAACTTTAGGAGATTTTGTCTGAGATTCCTGTTAGCATTTGTGAGCGCCTTGCTGATTCAATGCCACTCCGTTGTTAGGCATTTTTGGATGATGGTGGATATCCTACAAAATATTAATTATTATCTTGGTGTTAACCCTTGTTGACATTGTCTTTCACTCGGTATTTATTCTGTATTTTTTCAGTACAACAGAAAATAAAAACAATGTTTCCATACTTATTTGATTCGAAGTTGTGAATTTTTTTTAAACAAATTACGGAAAGGGTGTCAAAGTTTCCTCCCATTGTTTCATTGATTGTACCTTCAGAAAGCCCACATAAAACTGTACCAAGAAGCACTAGCGGGAAAATTCGTGGCATTCGCAGAATAAAATGATAAAGAAACAAATTTCTATTTCATGTATTTTATATAAACTTTTATAAATAATATGTATGAATGTCTGCATGTTTGCATGAATAATTTTGAATGTCTGCGAGGTCAGATTATGTCATTATTTATTTATATAAATGATACATAACGGTACATCTGCTATAGACAGGAAAATGTATGCATTGCCCGGTGAATGCACAAACACTTACTGGTGACATACAGTCAAAATTACGGGACAAAAGCAAAATACATCCGATTCTATTCACAAACATCATGATGAAAAATGAGTACACTATTGTGTCACGTGAATATTAATTACAAATTGATTCAAATTGGAAATGGTGTTAATGTTATTTAATCTTATTACAATCAATGTCACAAATTTTTGTTGTTGTAATTTTCAAATAAGAATCCAATTTACGATAAAATTTTGCTATCATAAAAATTTTCTATTCTCATATTGCGATTGCAGAAATATTTAGTTATGCTCGATGTCAAATTTTTTGATAACAGAAAATTTCTTTATTGTGAATGTCGATTCGGTATTACACGATTTATCTTCAGAATAATTATATTATTCGAAATGTGAGAAACCCTAAGCAGAACGAATTAACTGCACTAAGTAATTCTAAATATGTATTCTATCTCCTTAGGTAATGTTTAACCCTTTCTAAGGTGGTGGCAATATACTGTACACCATTTTAAACTAATAAAAATATCTAAGTGTAACGCTGTCGGTAATCATTTTTACTTTTGGTACAACTACTGACATATATTGAGCCACAAGAGAACAAATTTATAGTATTTGAAACCACAGATGTGTGTAACTATATAATTATTATTAATAAACTTTGAGTTTTACATCACTTTTAGTTTCCTTTGCCTTAGAAAGGGTTAATTAAATATGGAAATTTTTTATTTTTTCGGTATAATGCCTTTAAATATTAATGTATGATTTACTCAGATTTTCTGTTGTACTTTTGAGTAAAGATTTTACATTTTTATTAATAATTCTATCTAAACAAAAGAAACGAACTTCATATAGAAGATAAAAATTTTCTAATATTGATAACTAATATTGAACCCGATATCAACAATTTAGTCCTTTTCTATCAGCAAATTTCATTTCATTATCTCAGTTATAATCAATTGTTTTCATTAATTTTTATTTTGAATAAAGTCATATTTGAATAAATAATTAGTATATGTTAAATCATGTAAATCAATCAAATATTATAATAAAAGTAAAAAATGAATCTCATTTGGGGATCGTGGCAAATATGGTAAATATAGTTATTTATTTTTTAATTGCAGTATTTATTGTTAACATTATTTATTATAACAGATAAGTTAATTTTTGTGCTCATTTTTCTGTACAACTAATATGTAAGTCAAAACATTTCAAACATTGTTTTCGGCGTTAGTCTAACACACTAAGAACATTCTTTTCTTTATATATGGTAAATCTCTCTAACTAATGTAAAATTCTATCTTTCATTTTTCTTTTGGGAATTCGATTCAGTGCTAATTCTTGTGAGCAAGGTTTTCCTGTGTTCCATTTTCACATATTTTTTCCATCGAATTTACATGAATTTTATTGGGCAGTTGTTCATTATGATATTACTTATAGCACTATTTAATGAAATATGACTTGTAATAAATTAATGGATCATTAGTGACAGAAATATGTTTAATATAGCCAAATCAGTAATCAATTGAAAGGTTTCGTTTCATATTATTAATTTTATTACTTTTATTATTATTATTATTATTATTATTATTATTATTATTATTATTATTATTATTATTATTATTATTATTATTATTATTATTATTATTATTATTATTATTGTTGTGTTTCTTGCTAATTATTTTAAATAACGAACTAGAAATGAAAAATAAATAAAATGCCAATAAATAATAATTTATGTACCTTTTTGGAACCAATTTTATAAGCCATTCTTCAATTAATAAAAAACTATCTTGCATTGGGCAATCTAACTGCAAACAATCATCAACAGTATTTATATCGTAGGTGCTCCGCAAAAAATTATCGTAATGACCGCAATCGGGTAAAAGCCAAACTTCAATGCAAATCATTTGATTACGTCGAGCAATTTCAATGAATCTGTCTCGATACTGTTGAGCTATTTTACACTAAAAATTGCATCAATTTATTAAAGCATAACAGTTTTGCAATGTTAATAATTATAATTAATTATAATAGTTTTGCAATGTTAATTGGAATTAAATAAGAAATGAGTAACAAATATAGACGTTTTAAATCATTTATTATATTAATATAATTTATTATCAAACAATGATTTCTACAAAGGCTTCTAGCAAAGAACTTTCTAATTTCTGACTTAATTTCAAGTAAAAATTAAATTATGGCTCACTAAATTGGCACTTTATTAATATTTTGTTTTAATTAACTCATAGTCGACAGTTTAGTGAAAAACATCAACTAATTTTAGTTTACAAAATATTAAGTTGGAGTATAAAAATAATGTATCTTAGACAAAATTGACGTTGGAAATTTCGGAATGGACTGACACTATAAAATTTTGAAATTTAAAGATTCGACTCAACATATAAGTAAGTAAAATATATATTTATATTGTTATAAATTCAGTTTTGTATCGACTGAGATACTTGTGAATGAAATTAGATCATGCAATTGAGGTTCATTATATTTCTTAACCTCTATTATCCTGAGTAAATGTGGATTAAGAGGGTTCGAATAACAAAACGTATATTTCAAATATCTACATAATTGCAACTCCCTTTTGACATGTATCAACAGTCCTCTTATGGAAATTGAAAATTCATTAATTTTCTCTGCTGATAACATTTATTAGACTTCTCTTTATTCAAAGCACAAGGTTGTTTAATGATTTTTCTTTTCGATACCATTATTAGTAATATTTAAAATATATATTTAATATATTTAATTTTTACGGATGAGGGTAAGCAAGCGGTTTATAATTTACTCATATATTACAATGAATAGTTGATTGTTAGCAATTTATTTTTTTTACATAAATAATTTTGAGTATTTCATCATGAAATAAATGGTTCATCATTGAACAATGAATTAATTTTCACATTAAATTAATAATCAATTTGTGAATTCATTAAAAAATGCACAACAAAGATACTAAACCATACCAAAGTTCTACTTTCAATAGAAACAAAATCATTCATATTTTAATAAGTGTAAAAAAGTATTTATTTTTGAAGGCAACACTTCATATAATTAGAATAAAAAAATTTTTTCAGATATTTTTCAATACTTAAATATAATTGTATGAATTACTTGTTAGATAAATCTTTATGCGCTTATATTTAAATATTTTTCATAGTATAGTAAAAATGTAAGTATGAAATGATAACCACTAACTAACATTAAAGGTAACTAAAAAGTGCTGAATTTCAATGATACCAAAAAAGTGCAAGATGGCCGTGTGCAACATACAGACAATGTCATAGTCGAGACGTCTTCTCTATATATTTTATTTTGTTTAGTTTTAATTTAGTTTTAATATATTTTTCTTTATTTATCCATCTTATAATTATTCGAATCAATTTAACAATTGCACATGTGAAATAATATAAACATGTCAATAACAACAATCTGAACTGTGATCGTAATTGCGATTTACTGCAAAATATCTGTATAATTATGGAGATGTTTATAAAATTCTGTTAATTATTATTCGATAAAATTAAATGTTTTGAATGTGAATAAAAACAGGAAATAAGTTTTATTTGTTTTACCAAATCTTATTATATTAGTAACGTTTTGTTTGTGAAAGTGAATATTTGTTTTTTTCTTCAAATTTTAATTGAAAAAAAAATCTATTTTTTTATTAGAGAAAATATACAAGACGTGAATTATTATTATTATTATTATTATTATTATTATTATTATTATTATTATTATTATTATTATTATTATTATTATTATTATTATTATTATTATTATTATTATTATTATTATTATTATTATTATTATTATTATTATTATTATTATTATTATTATTATTATTATTATTATTATTATTATTAGGGATTTGTCATGAGGTGGCTCAACATTCAGAGTCTTGAATTAATATTTAAATCTGGATTTAATATATCTAAAATTATAAATAAATATTTATTAAAATAAAGCTGTATAATAATAATGTTTTAGAAAATTTTATTAACAGCAAATTATAAAAAATTATAACAATTACAAGAATAATTTAATTAAGTAAACTCATGTTTTAATAATGTCTGATTTAATTTGTCTTTTACTTCTGAAAAATTTTGTCTTTTTCCTTTCTTTTTCGAACCAAGAATTTATTCATCAGTTGCACCCTCTGAAATTTTGTTTATCAGTTTGTATGCACATTGTAAACTAATCTCCTCATAGTCTGCTTTTGTTTTTTGTGTATTGTTCTTTTCAATTTGTATTCTCATTCGTTTAATGATATCTTAAGTTACGGTTTTTCGCTTTTTACAAAAACAACTTTCTGTAATGATTTGAGAAATATTATCCGAATTTTCAGTCATTTTATGGGTTTTTCTTATTTCTAAATATGTATTAATTCAAGATTTTAAATATATTAATTCAAGATTTTAAATATATTAATTCAAAACCCTGTAATAAAGTGTAACCGTTTAAGAAACTGAACATTTTCAGGAAATTTTAAATTTGCGTTAAGTTTCCAGAACTTTTATAATTTTTCGTCTGATTTCCTAACTTTATTCCTATGTTCTGCAATATCGTGTAAATTAATAAGAACTGTTTCAGGCATATTGACATTTGTTAGTACATTAATAAAACATATTAAAACATATTCCTATATTAATTGTTAATATATATACAATGTGAACATGTCATTAGTTATCAAATATTTCGGTAAAATTTGAATTAAAACTTATATAATAGTAGCATCTTGAATTTTTTCTTTCTTATTAATTATTATTTTTCCGACCTATTAATTAGTTTAAATTAAAACACATTTTATAAAAATCATTATTTCGTTTTCAAAAATTATATCTGAAAAACAACATTTGCATAAAAAATAGAAACTGATACGTACAAACAAATTAAAATGATAGATAGTTGATGACAATCACAATTTTTTAAGAAAAATGAAACTGCAACTTCGTCTTCTCTAACACAAAATAATTAAGTACTTTTATAAAATATTCCTCTTTTATTTACAAAGGATGCTACGACCTTTCATCACCAGGCCATTTCACCAATTGCCTACCATAGTCAATCGCAAAGAGGTTTTAACCCTGCACTAAATAGTAAATCACCTTTTACTAGGCATGAATTCCTTGGAAATATTAGAATCATAAGAACTGTGAAGAACCAGAAAGATAAAACATAAAAGCCAAAGCTCATATTTTTGATTTCTTTTATTGGTTTATTCTTCCAACAAGAAAACCGGATTGTGGAATCAGCTGAGAACTTTCCCGAAAAAATAACCATAATTATTTTGAATGTTTTTATTGTATTTTGATATTCTGTTTCTGTTAATTTACACTCATTTTTAGAATATAGAATAAAGTAAATAAGTTGATACATTATCTTCTGAGAATCGCTCACTAAAATAGAATTGCAATTCACATTTATACGTTCTTCTATTTATTTCCTAGGCGAGATAATCTTTTTCAACATTTATTTTGTTTATTACTCAATACCTTTTTACAGTACAATTTAAAATCAAGATAAAACTAAATTTAATTTCAACTCTAATTTTGTTGATCTCAATGAGCTCTTTCTATAAAAAACGAACTATCTATGAACTAGCCCAATCTAATTAATGATATTTTGATTATTAACTATGATTATTTGAGCAATTGTTAACTGATCTTATTCCGGGATATATCTGACTATTTAAACAATTTGTGTATATTCTACTTCTTTTAAGGTATTTTAAATCTTTTACTTTACTACAAAAAATTAACTCAAACTACAATTAAAAAAAACCATCATAATAGTCAAAAGAATTATTATTATCAAAGAATAACATAAATAGTTCTCAATAACCACTTTAAAATATATTCAACAATTTCAATATAAACAGCTGTTTAAAAAACAACAAAATATTCAATAGTTTTTAAAGTGAAATTAACATAAAATAAAAGGAATAGATGTTTAAAGAATTAATAATAAGAATTAATAATATTGTAATTATCAAAGGTTTATTTTCTGTGGTTAATGATTAAAAAAATACTATAAGTAAATATATTTCCATAGAAAATGGCCTAAGATTTCACAGTTATTCCCGGCAGTCCAAAAGTTTCAAGCCAAAACTAAAATATAACCGTCATAAATACGACGTTACATCCATATACAACAGGGGTGAGCAAGATGAGATGTGTGGCTCCCATTGAGATCTGATTTTATAGTAAATATTGAATATGACAATATGTTGTGGCTCTTTGTAATACAGGGAAAACCTGTATTTGGCTCTCGAGGACCTCATGCGTGCCTACCCCTGATATACAACATGAAATATATTACTGTGAGAATGTAATTAAATAAATAATCACTTAACAAATATTAAATGAATTTATGTTGTAGATTTATGCGTAAATTCCTCATATTACTTTCTACATTGAATAAAAATCCTCGTGGAGATTTGTTTGAATATTGCAAAAAATTGAGTGGTTTTGAATTTACTAAATATTTATGTATTATTATGGATGTTATAAATACTAAAAGTATTACAACCAAAAATTACATTCAAAATTCGAAACAATAAAGAATTTGAAAGAAACCGATTTTTAAAAAAATGAGTTTTATATATAGTTTTTGTTTAATAAACATTGGTAATTTAATTGTTTTTATTTTTGATAAGAACCAAATATAATTGAGTTTACGAAATCAACAGCTTTATGTACTGACGAATATTTTGATTCAACCACATTCAGCATTTGTTGTTGTATTTTTTTAAATGACTTATACTCATAAGGTCATTTTGATGTTCATTTTGATCTTCACATTTTCTAAACTTCCAAAAATATGGTACTCTGAAAATTTTATTAAATACGCGGATTAAATAGTATACATGATCATCGTAATAATATTTTTCAGTGAATTTGATATAGTCAACCATTGATGACAAAACGCAAGAGCCTCGGAAGAATTATTCTAAAACTCATAAAAATATGACAAGTATTCATACAATATTCAATTAATAAATCCCATTTCACATTTCAAGCCCATTTATGACACTCCTTATCAAAGAATATATACCTACCCTCAAATATTACGTCACGAAAATATTTTTGATTGAAAAATTAAATGATCATAACTGTTAAAATCTGAAGAAAGACGGTGAATTTAACATAATGTAAATAATCAAAAAAATTAAGAACGAAAGAATCATCATTATTAGCGTTGTTTAATTGTGGTGACAACTATTATTATTATTGATGTTACCATTATGTTTGATGTAATGTGACGTCACATTTCTAAAAACACCCCCTTTCCTTAGTTACAAGCAACGTTCCCTCTAAGCTGCGCGCGTGCGCGCGCGCAGCACCTCCAACTCCCCAGCGCAGCAAAATTATTTTCAGCGCAGTATATTTAATTCAACCGTTTCATGGCAGTTGTTCCTAGTAAAAAGCACACGGAAATTGTCGATGTAAATGGACCACCAGCAGCGAAGACCGGTTATCTACTTAGTTTTCAACATAGTCGCTACAGTTATAGAATACAGTGTCGTTTTAAAACTCTTACAACCACGTTATAGCATTTTGACGCTCATTTGTATTTAAAGGCTGCTCAGCGCAGCTGACTTTGCGCGCACTGCTGCTTATGGCTTAGAGGGAACATTGGTTACAAGTCACTATTATTAATATTGTTTGGCAATATTCCTATTGATAAAAAAAATAAATAAAACCACAACAATCAATTCATGAAGAACTTCCAAAATACTTGTGAAAATTGGTTCAGGATCTAAAAATCTTATCTTCAATGCCTCAAACAACTCTCTCCCATAAGTCACTGAAGTTTTTTAATGAAATTTTAAAATCATATATATCTAGTTTCTTTTGACAGGTTTTAAAGTGCTCACAAATATTACACATTTAATTAGGTCAACACTGTTCTTGAACTCGAATAGAAGGATAACAAAATCAGAATATATTCCAACTAGTGAACGAGATATATTAAAAAACATTACTTATTTTACATGAATTAGGAACCATTTCAAATTTTACATCAACCATGATTTTCATTATGTAATATTTCAAAGATTTATAACCTTTAAAAACTGGATACATATTGAGATTCAGTAATTTTGCTAGATTACTACCTTCAGAATCAAGAACAGATAACTTAGTCAACTCATACATGCCAACACCAGTGTTCAATCTTTCCAATAATTTGCGATTTTTAATACAATTATCAAAGGTTTCTCTTAATATCAAGAAAAGATTTAGAATAATCAATTTTACGTAACAATGTTTACTAAGAAATTAATCATTTCAACATGTTATCGTTGTATTAAAATTTTCAAAATCTATCATGGAAAGTTTATAAATCTGTATATGTTGACTTGCTATACATTTCTGTTTCATCCTGGGTGCTTTTGTTTTACTGGCAGATCCGAAAAACCAATCAAAGAATCTTAAAGTTACTATGTAGATCATTGATATATTCAAAAAGACTGAATAGCCTCAATATTTGAAAATTTTCAAAAATACCATCAACATTCTGCTACCTTCATTAAAGTTACGTTTTACTTAGTATGTAAAAAAGTTATATGAATTCAAAATGATATATCAATTAGAACTTTGGTCAACGATCTATTTATGGGGTTGCGCCATTTTCAGAATGATATACTCAAAGAAATCAAAATTTTCCCTCACTAAGAAGTTTTTTTGTTGATGTTCCAGGTCGTTAAATATTGATATTTCCATGGTCTTAGTTATCCCCTAACCGAAAATGCTAAATGATTTTAATCTGTCAGGGTACATTTTTCCGACCTTTCTCTCAAATTTTATTGTTATTACTTGCCTTTTTAATCACGTCTCGACACGAAGAAAAAATATAAAGTTATCACTCGCGGTGACGATCTGAAAAATAAGCAGGACCCAGCAACATTCAAAGATATTCAGTATTCTTGCGCATAGTTGGAAAGCGATTCATTGAAGAGAAGTCATTTCGTAGTATTGCAGTGGAGCTTAGTGCCTAATGATTATTTAAAATATTTTTAACTTTATTTAAATAGGAAAATTGTGTTATAAATTATTTAAATTTAAAAATTATGCTAAATCAATATAAACATAAAAAATTTAATTTGAAAAAAACAATCTGTATATTTTTTGATATTCTTATTCGGTAATTAAGATTGTTTATGAAAGTTTTTTGAAAATTAATAAACAATCTAAAATTATAGCCACATAAATTTTAATACTTCAAATATTTAATTTATGCTAAAATATAACAAACCGATCAAATCTCTAACATTCAATAACATGTTCTAAGAAATTCATAAGACTTGCTTTAGGATATTTAAACTAAGTATTATTTTATATATCTGGAATTTATTTGGTATATTATTGAAAATATATTCAATGAAACTTTAATATTTTAAATAGTATTATCAATGAAAACTTACACATGTATTATTTGGATCGCAAATATGATTTTTTAAATTATTGTTGTTAAACGCATAATGAGCATGTGGGCCGGGTTTCCTACCATTCTCTGATTGAACTGGTATTCTGCCTTCGAGAATTAGCAATCCAAAAAGACTATAAAGTTGTTCAGAATCAAATGCATCAGTGCCATGCAAAATTCCTTGTCCTAAAGTGAACTAGTTATAATTTTCAAAACTATATTTTGCTTTCACCTAAATTAGATTTTATTTTCAAACTTGGAGAAAACTTAGATGTCATTTAACATAAATATCATAACTATCACAATTACTATATTAGTAAACAGCTGGTTTCAATTGAAAACTATCAGCTGATAGCAAAATTTCATTTAATGAAATAAAACAAACTGATTTTCTCAAAATTTTAATTTTTTATTATTGAATAATAATTTGAATGAAAAAATTAATGAAAATTAAAAAAATAGTGAAATATTTTTAAATTAAATTTATAATAAATAGTAGTTAAAATGAATTTTGAAATTTTCAACTGAAATAAATATTTTTTGACAAATATTCAGGCTACAACTGACTTATTTACAATAGAACACTTATTATCCATTATAATCTTTATTCAAATTCAAAATTACATCGGCATAACTCTCCCCTTCTCAAAATTTTCGACACTTCTTTAACCCTGCAATTCTTCTTTCTTTTGTCAATCTTTGGATTGAAGTTCAATTCGATGCGGTGAAAGGAATTTGATAACTTTGTATGGGATTTCGTATTGCATTTCGTCCTTGTGTCTTTTCTGTAGTTGTTTGCGTAATTATACCTTCCCTTAGACAAAATTTCATGTCCCCTTCCATAACTCTTATCTTGTCTGCCATTTTATTAGAGTTATATCTATGTTGGGTCTTTATCAGCAATAGATTCTGACTCATTGGAGTTCTTAGTCAAATAAATCGTACAACCCAACTCATTGACTCATATTCAACTTATCACAATACGTTACACAACTTTATATCGTCACTATTTTCAATGGCACGTCAAATCGGATAATTTTCAATAACAATCTTTTATTCTCTAGCATATTCTCTATATAAATCAGATAAGTAAGATAAATTAACAGTAAGTAATTTTTATTTTGAGAATTTTGTATATAGTATATAGGTTGTTACAATTAAAGATAAAACCATCAAGTATGATTGTTTTGGAGGTAGACTGTGTATGAACATAATTACTGATAATTTAAAGCGTAGATGTTTATTAGATACTGGTACCATTCTTAATGTTATAGATGCATCAACATTATTGAATAAAAGTATTAAAGAAAGTAGATTTAACACTAAAATGTCCTAATGAAAACCCATTGGGGAAATAAATTTAGAGATTAGAATAGAAGAGAGAAAACAAATATTCAAATTGTTATTTTACGTTGCCTCTAATATATTATCGAAAGTTATTCTCTGGAATGACTTTATTAAATAAAATAATAATTAAATTAAATGTTGAGGATAGAGAAAATACTGCTAATAGAATCAGTGTGTTAGAGGATTCTGTGGGGAATCAAAAGATTTACTAGAAAATATGATAGTATATTTGTTGAGGTTGTAAATTATGTTAAATTTAATAGTTTCAAGTAAAAAGAAAACCCAGAGTGAAAGAGAATGGTGATCAATCAGAGAACTAATGGCAAAGAAAGATATGTCAAAAACACAACTATAAAAGGGTACAATCAGACACGGAATGGAAAAATTCGCAAATCTGAGGAAGTGGAATAAAGTGGAATGTTAACGAAATTGAAGTTGGAACGGGATAGGTGTAGATTAGGGAATGGTGAAGAAGACAGTGAGCAAGAAATTGTTAAAAAATGTTTAGAAATGGTCGAAAAATAGGCAAACATGGAAAAGCACAAACTACTAATTAATTAATTAAGTGGCTAATGGAAACCTGAGCTAATGGGAAGTCCGAGCCAATGGAGAACCCGAGTGCGGCAATTTGGAAGAATAAACAAACTGGGAATTTAGAGGGCAATTATCTAAACAGTCGGATAAAAGAGGATAAACAAAAGAATGGCTATTACTAAAAGGGTCAACAGAAATAAATAATTAGAGAACGATGACTAAGGAAGTCAAAACCAATTAGGTCAAAAACGGAGCAATTACAACGATTATGGGAGTATATAAGGAAAATCCAAATTCAGATAATCTCCATTAGCCTAAGGTAGGGACGAAGAAACCCACAAAAGGAATTTGAGGAACAAAGTCAAGAACTGAAAAGGAATTATAAGAGGAACTGAAGAATTAGAAAAGGGGGTATTAAAGGAGTTCGGATCAAAGAGCGGAATATCTAATAAAAGGTGAAACTTATTTTTAAATCGCACAGGGTCGAAACTTTCAAGAGCAAAGCTAAATCAGGAATTGAAGAACAAAATTGTGGTGAACTAAAGGTTTTTTGGAAATTGTAAATTTGCTCAAACAAATATACTTTGGGAGTTTGTGTTTACCAATTTTGGGACCCATGGAGTCAGAGTAACCAACAGTATCGACTTTTTAGTATCACCCAACATATTTATAAAGCAAATCTATGATATAGGAAAACACAGCCTTTAAAACACGATATAATAACTTCCGGTCTCTTTATTAATATGAATCCTAGAAGAGAACCAGTTCACATTTTACCAAAATTTGAAGAATTCATTGAAGAAATGGAAATATATGACATAATAAAAGAATTTGCATCTCTATGGAACACACCATATTGCGTAATTTGCGTAATTTATCTCTTTAATTGCAGGAAATCACGTCAAAACTTGAAAACGCTGAAATTAAAAGATGAAATGAGAAATTTGAGATTCTGTTTATCTGTTTAATCAATTTATCAAGTCTTTGGATCCAGATATTATTCCGAATGAAGCAGCTTTTATGCCAACTATGCCGGCTACTCAGATCAAAGATAGCAGTATGCCAACTATTTTGGACTCCCAGTCTTTCAAGAATATTTGCTTTGGAAGAAGCTTAGTGGAATCATCCATATTTCTAATCCCTAACATTGAAGAAATCGTAGAAAGCATTGGCGGTGCAAAATATTTTACGATGGTAGAGCTTGATAGTGCATTCTATCAAATTAAATTGAAAGAAAGTTACAAATTAAAATCATGTTAAGATTTTCAAAACTCAACATCTAAATCGAAATTACTTTTTTTAGAAACATAAACTAAATTATGTCACATAAAATATTAATTGTTTTCAAACTTTTAAAATTTGACTCATTTTAAAATTTCCTTTGGTATGTCAATTAAACC
The DNA here is from genome assembly GCA_959609185.1 of Schmidtea polychroa. Classification (NCBI taxonomy): domain Eukaryota; kingdom Metazoa; phylum Platyhelminthes; order Tricladida; family Dugesiidae; genus Schmidtea; species Schmidtea polychroa. The sequence goes on along the minus strand of CAUHTR010000164.1, from coordinate 14,818 downwards.
TTTCTTTGTTTTTATGATATGATTTTTCATTGTTGTCATTTAGTGCTTTTACAATGAGAATATTACATCAAAAGCTTTCTGTCTAGTGGAATGGATGCGCCAGATCCATTAGCAAGAAATGGTAATTGTTAACAATGGTAATTGCAAAAAGTTCAGAACTTTTTAAATATGAACGACCAAAAAACTGTCAAAATGTGTAATTCTATATTATTCATTGTGTAAAATCAAATCTACAGAATTATTTCATTTTGGATAATTTTTGTTTAAATTTTGTAACGTAGATTTAAAAAGAATTATTTTATTAAACAATTATTGAAAATCATAATGTGAGGAAATTTTAATAAAAGATTTAAATAATAAACTTATATTAAGATAACATTAATAATCATAAAATAGCTTGTATAGGTAACCCGTCAAAAATACCCGGGACAAAACGGTCCTTGGCAAAGACAACCCCTGTCAAAAGGGCCCCCTGCTATTAGGACCGCGAATATAGAAAATGGAATTCTATCTTAATGAATGGTGATAATACCCAACTTAATAACTACGTACTATTAGGCATTTCTTACTATTATTAAATGCCTGTAAGCAAACCTGACTCTGTTTATCCTTTTTGTAAACAAGTATTAGAGGCCGTTACATTTTGCTTGCAAACAAAGTTTTCTGGGTCAACCACGTAATTTCCATACAATAATTTATGCATGCAAAAAAGATTTTCAGGATTTCAGTTTGAGTTTGCAGGATCATTATCAGGATCATTATACAAGGTTAATGTAGTGCAAGAAATAATAATGAAAAAATGACGTTTCGTAATAATAATAATAAGTAACCGATAGCTTAATGCCCGTTTCGTCATCGAGAAGACGACATTTGGGGGCGTCGCTAAGGCTATAAACATCACAACATAGCTCCGCTCAAGGAATTTGGTGACGATCGAAACCGAGGAGAATTCAGCAGGGCCGTCTTTAGAATTGTGGTGGACAACGCAATATTATTTATGGGGGCCCTAAAGGTCAGAAAAAAATTCGATTTTTTAAATTATTATTAAATACACACAAAAAATTAAAAATTCAATTTCCGTACGGAAATTGAATTTATTTACCATTATTTATGCATTAATTCAGAGTTATTCGAGTACCATCGAATGACACATAGTGTTAGACACGGTGCTTTAAGAAGTTTAGTATTATTATTGTTATTATTATAATTATTTTTTGAACGCAGTCTATTATTAATACAAATTTCTTGAAATGTAAATTTCTTGTATGTATGATTTATTGACATGTAAATAATGTCTTAATTTCTGGGGGAGGGGTTGAGAAATTCGTGACATACTTATAGGGGATCTAGGATTTGTGAAATAGAGTGACTTTTAATGTATGTATGTTGACTTCAAAACGAAACCAATATTGTATTGTGACGTTGCAATGATGACATCCGTGACTTTTTAAGCGTCAACTGGTAAGTGCCAAAAGAATGCTTACCTATCTCTGGCTACAAACGATTTGGACTGTTTAAAATAGGTTCTATATGTCTGCTATTACACATGCATATAGTACAATGGAATTTTATATGGACCAGGAGAGGCCGGAATAGTAAATTTGGAAAGAATTCGATCAATCTTGTCAGTGAAGAATAATTTTAAATAATTCATTAAAAACGAAATTGGGTAATAAAGAAATGAGCAAGCATATTACAAATCATTTATTAAAACAACATCATTATCACAAAAAATTGATTACTGAAACAATTAAATAATTTTACAATATAATTATATAGCTATTCTTAATTCCAAGTGTACAATGATATCTATAATTTATATAATGAAAACAGGGTTTTACAAATTTTTGTTTTTCAATTAAATTGTCTTATTTAAACAAAAAGTCCTTTCTTTCTACTTTCCCCGTGATTCCCCCAGTGAATCTTCATTTCTTCGTCTTATATCTTGACGAATTTCAGTAAGTTATTTCCGATGATTCCGGATCAGATGCAGCATCTTCGAAGTTCATCGATGGATTGTGAAACCGCTTCTTAACACAGTCGATTTTACCCAAAATGGTGTGCTAGAAATACAATAAAACGATAAAATTAAAATTTAGAATATTTACCATTAAACTGCTGTCATCGCTTCTTGTTTCGTGTGTAGCACTTACGTCATCTAATAGTTTTTCAAGTTAACTAACCAATTCATCTAGCCCTTCATAAATGAAATTAACAGCGTCCAATCTAGTCCTCCAGCATGTTTTAGATTTATATTTAACTTTGATAGGTATAACATTTTCAAATGTTCCCATCGAAGAGTTGAATTAAAGAAAAACAGATAAATGTTTTCGATATTGCCAAGAAACATGAAAACCACTAGATCCTGTTTGACTGCGTGAACTCCAGCAAAGTTCAAACTGTGATTGATGTTGAAGACCAGATATGTGTCCAAACATCACGACAGCATTGTTATAACATTGTCACCATACAACTTTTCGGGTTTTTCTACTTACAAAATTCGTATGGCAATGCAAATGAAGACCCACTGAAGCTTCATTGGATGGTGAATAAAGCAACCACAATCAATTCACTCCATCTCCATAAACCATGATCTTGTTATTGAGTCATTATTTTGAAACATAATTTATCCACGAGATATAATTTCAATTTCAGAGGATTGCGATATAACCGAAAGTTGAGTCTCATGATCGACTTCAAGATACCCAACTTCATAGAACAGCCGCATCACTGGAATAACGTCTTGTGAAACAACAACAAAATTATTTTTTTCATTGAATGAATCTTTGATTTCTTGACTTTCATATTCAACTGGTTTTTATATTTTATATTAATTTAAAATATTAATATTGTTGAGGATATCAAATCTCAACTTAATAGTTAATATATAAATAAGAACACAAAGACACGTTCAATAAATTTATTAATTTATCACAATTACAAATTAAAAATATGAAGTTAACAATCACCTCACAATTGCTTCAATTTGTGTTATATATATATATATATATTTATAAAGTGATGATTTCTTGGTAGCAGCATTTATTATTTAAAACAATAAAATGATAATGTAGTGCCTGCGCAATACAGAATATTTAATTAATTTATTTAATAAATTAGTTAAATATTTTTGTTTGAATATTGAAAAAATGGGAGAATCAATTCATTCAAAAATGCAAAGATCTTGTATCAAATGTTTGATCAAATAAAATATTTATACAGAATCTTTGTAATTTTATTTCTCCTCTCGATAATTTGAGCCTTTTGTAGCTTAAATTATTGCTTAAATTATCATTTTATTGTTATTATATATATATTAAAGCTACCTGAGCTCGGATGTGTAAATAGATATGCTCTAAATTATATTGCAATATCGATTTCTGAATTTGCAATTCTTCTTAGAAGCTCTTATTTTTTGGGTGATTTGTCTGAGAAATCATTCTGCATACATACCAAAATTTTGTTGACAATTGTTTTTTGTCAATGATTGCTATTGTTAGGTGATTTCTTGTTCTTAAAAAGTACAATTCTATTTTATATTTCAATAATTTATATTAAGTGTATTGAAGTATATTTAATTACAGATATAGAAAGGTTTAGTTCAATTAAAAGCTAATCAATTTTTGTATATTAATTTGTATATTTAATTTTGCATTAATACTTAATAAATTATGTGTTCTTAATTTGTCTAAAAATATTTTTAATAAGGTTCTTGACAATGTTCTCTGAATAAAAGATTAGATAAAGTATTATTATAATGTATTTTTTTCAGATATATAATTCAGATGTATAATTTTTCAGATTAAGTAAAGCACCAAAATAGACCGGTGAAATGTGTGAAATTGAAAATATTTTTAATTATTTTAAAACAAACATTCTTCATGAATAACACATCGGTAGACCAATTAGAGAATCGAGTAGGCTGAGTTAAGCATTGTAGATAGCCAACACGTTTTGACATGAATTTTAAATTTAAAACAAACTCTCTTCATGAAGAGTAAACATTCTTGCACTCAGTGCAAAGTAAATAGTCAACAAACTAGTTGATTTGATTTTTCATGAATTGTGCCACCATGCACTAAAAAATAAACAATCAACATATGTGATCAAAATAATAATAATAACAAACAACAATAATAACACATCATTTTCTATCTATTATTTATTATCGACAGATATATAAAATATAAAGTTCACCAATAAATCAATAAAACATATACTTAAAGTTTAATAACATAAATAAATAAGTTGATTAATCACATCCAAATCAAATATAAGTTATTATCCCAATATAATAATGTTTATCTCATTCATCACATAGATATTATTGATTATTGCCCACACGTATATTTATTCTGTATTTGTTTGTTCCTATTATGTAATGTTTAAGTTTTAGAATCTTCAGTGTTCTCTATTTTCTCTACCTGATGTTAATAATAATGTTATGAAACAAGAACTCTCTTTCGGACAAATTCGTAATGGAGATCAATGTACTTCACCTGGAGCATTAGAAGAAGGTATTCAGCAATTAGCACTGGCTTTAAGTGTTTGTGTCATTCCATAGAGTTTAGTAAAGGTTTTTCAACAAACATTAAAAACTCAAGCATATGGGGTGTTCTTATATACTTCACCGAATATAAAGGTATTTAAAAAAATTCATGTTGACTTCATATCACTTCTTGATGAACATATATATTGGTCACATGTATTGAAGCAAAATCCAGGGCCTTATAAGATTATTTCTCTCTTCACTTATCAGAATTCAGTGTACAGGAATTATCAAAGGATGTAGTGAAAACAAACATCAACATAATTTAACAAAAATATAATTTCCTACACCAATTAAAAAATAAGACTTATTTTTTGAAGAATACAAATTTGTACCCCCTCTAAGTCCTTGAAATAATGAATTTTTTGAATTTTTTAAGTTGTATTAAAATTGAGGAAAATATTTTAAGGTATTTTGAAATTTTTAAAAAATTGAAAAATGTTTCTATGAATACCAAAAGAAATTTTTAACATTTGAAATTTGAGATTTTCACAAGTTTTTGTACATTCTCATGTAAGAATGAAACAATTGAAAAACTGTCTCACACGAATGAAAATATCAGATGTGAAGTTTTATCAGAAAAATGTGAACAACGTACATAAGCAAAGATTTTAAAGACTTTTTAAATTAAATCTAAGAATTTTATCTCTCTTGCTAAAAAGTTTGAGTGTACAGTTCTTTCAGCGAAATTTGGTAATGAAAAGAAGTGCCAATTTTTAAAAAAATTCAAAGAGATTTAAAGTATTTATTAAGTTAAAATTAATCTTCATTCATGTGTAGATTTTGATATGCTTTTTCCTTGATATGAAAGATCATATTTGAAGCTATAGATTCAATTCTTTCAATTGGTAGTTCAGTTGATTCGCGGCTTAAATTATAAAGATTCTCTCCATGATCTTCGTTAGGATTTATTTCATTTTGAATATGTCTTTCCGCCTCTAAAATGACTTTGGCTATCAATTCTACAGCCATTATATGAACTGTATTTATGTATTCGGCTTTTGACAATGCACATTTCGCAAGTTCTTCGGATAAATTGGAAAGCTCCAATTCCATAGATTCCCTAGACACTGCAGCTTCAGATATATGGGTAGCTAACATTTCTAGGGAATTTGTAGATTCTATTGACAAATTTGATTCATCTGAAAAGAGAAACTTTAATCAAGATATGTTTAAATTAAAATAATATAACTGTTAATATAAAGAAAAGTTTCAAATATATTGTTGGAAGCAGGGATGGATCTACATATGGGATAATAGAGCTATAACCCTGTGCCCAGATTCGCAAGGGTCCCATCCTCACGGACATATACCTATTATATTCTATACCAAGCACGGCTTATAAGAGAAAAAATCGAAACACAAAAAATTTAAAACACAAACTTACAAATATTTATTAAAAATCAACAAAAAATAATATATAACATTAAAACGTAATTAATTTTCCTCACTTTATCACCTCAGGTTATTTTTTGAGAACAAATTTTGGAAAGAATAAATAAAGTAAATAAAAAATTACAAACACCTTGGCTTGATTTATTAGAAGCTTCTACACTTCTTTCTTCACTTGAATCGTTTATTAATGAAAAAAGAAATAACATTGACACCGAATTGACCCAATACGAGATATCGGCAAAAATTTTAACAAATGATCTCAGTCAAGAATACAATGTTAAAAGAAGAATACTAAAATATTCAGACGGAACAACAGGAGGTGAACATAAATTAACAGGGAACGATAAATTTAGAATTGAAGTTTTGAACGTCTTTTTTGACAAATTTCTAATTGAATTCAAAAAACGAAGTAAAATTTACGAGGAAAATTCCAGTTATTTTAAATTTTTATTTGATATTGTAAACAAAAAAACAAAAGAAATCGATGAATCCAGTATTGAAAAATATATAATTTTTATAAAGATATTGACGATATTGCAACCTTGAAAAATGAGTGTATTCATTTTAAAAAATATATTGATATAATTACAGTTGACGAACAAACCCAATTTAATTGTGTACAAATTTTAAAAATTATTTACGATAAACAATTAATTGATACTTTTCCAAATTTATGAACATTATTAAAAATTTTCCTTATAATACCTATTACTAATTGTGAAGCAGAAAGATCATTCTCAAGAATGAGTTACATTAAAAATAAACAAAGAAATAAAATGAATAATGAGAGATTAGCGGATTTGATAATTTTATCGGTGGAAAGTGACTTAACGAAGTCATTGAACTATGATGAAGTTATTAAAGAATGTGCCGAGAAAAAAGTCAGAAAAATGCGTCATTAATAATTTTAAAATTTAATAATCTGTTATTGTAATTATATTGTATCTAATTTCATTGAGATTGTACTTAATATATGTTTAATGAAAATGCAATAAATAATTGTGATTGTACTTTAATATCCTTGTGTGTACTTCTTAATACATTTACGAGTATTTAATAAAATGTAATAAATAATAATTAACCTTTAATACTGTCTTTTATTTTTTTAGACTTTTTATAGTCAATGGCGAAGGCGTGAGCCAATAAAGAAAAAGAAAACTTTTTTTTGAAACGTGTAGGGCCCCTTGGTATTTTAAAGCCCTTGACCCCCAAAAAGCTAGATCCGTACCTGGTTGGAAGTGAGAAGTCTGGAACAAAATATAAGTTCTATCATCATTCTTAAAACCCAACATATTTAAAAAGCAAACTTAAAATTTCTTAAAATATTTGTGATGATTGAATTTTTATCGTTATTTTATAAAACTTAATAATATAAGTAGAGTTTATAAATATTTACAATTTAAATTAAATATAATTGAAATGAAATAAACTAAAAACTAAGTATTCACTCCTTAATTTTTCAAATTATATTCCAAAATGCCTAACAAAGCATCAGAAGTTACTGCTGAAGTCAAACCAATTGAAAAAGTTGAAATCCAAGTTGCTTCTTAGGCCAAACTAACGGAATCAATTACAGAAGATTTCATTGATAAATTTTACAATGAAAATTCACTATCATTAAATTATTGTTCATGAAAAATATATCTGACTTATATTTGTGTTGCGGTTATCGATGAAATTTGAAATTAACCATTATTGATCTGATTTCAAAACGCACTTTAGTTGACAATTATAACGAAGGTAAAAAAAATTTATTTATGAGCGACGCACCAAAATTTCGGATATTATGCAAAATTTACATATAAATGTCTGTTTTTAACAAACATTGTGCGTCACATTTTATAGTTATAAGTAGTAGGATTGGAGCCCGCCAGATCACATATCCCCTCCCCCCCGGGGAAAAAAAATTTTTTTTAGAACGATGCCACATATTTTTAGAACTATTACGTAATCAACGCCTAATATTTTTAGAACTATTACGTAATTTTTTTAAATTAAGTGATCTGGAGGGCTCACACTTTTTTCATCCCAAAAATTAATGTTCCCACCAACGGATTTTATTGACCGATACCTCATCTTAAAGCTCAGTCCAAGACCTTTCGAATGAGCTATAGGTATCTTATATATCTTTAATAGTTTTAATATTATTAACAATTGATGACCACCATCTTTTCAAAGTTAAATTATTTTCCAAAATATTATTAAGTGATCCAGCGGGCTCCTACTTTTTTTCATCCCAAAAATTAATGTTCTCGTTAACAGATTTTATTGACCGATACCTCATCTTAAAGCTCAGTCCAAGACCTTTCGAATGAGCTATTGAAGGTATCATCATCATTAATATTAACAAAGAGAATGACTCGCCTAATGACTCACCCAACGATGCCTAATATTTTTAGAATGGTGCCTCTTATTTTTAGAACTATTACGTAATCGATACCACATATTTTTAGAACGATGCCTAATATTTTTAGAATGATTACGTCATATTTTTAGAACGATGCCTAATATTTTTAGAATGATTACGTCATACTTTTAGAACGATGCCTAATATTTTTAGAATGATTACGTCATAATTTTAGAACGATGCCTAATATTTTTAGAACGATGCCTAATATTTTTAGAATGGTGCCTCTTATTTTTAGAACTATTACGTAATCGATACCACATATTTGTAGAACGATGCCTGATATTTTTAGAATGATTACGCCATATTTTTAGAACGATGACTCATACGATGACTCATCATATTTTTAGAACTAATATTTTTAGAACGATGCCTAATATTTTTAGAATGATTACGTCATATTTTTAGAACGATGCCTAATATTTTTAGAATGATTACGTCATACTTTTAGAACGATGCCTAATATTTTTAGAATGATTACGTCATAATTTTAGAACGATGCCTAATATTTTTAGAACGATGCCTAATATTTTTAGAATGGTGCCTCTTATTTTTAGAATGATTACGTCATAATTTTAGAACGATGCCTAATATTTTTAGAATGATGCCTAATATTTTTAGAACGATTACGTCATACTTTTAGAATGGTGCCTCTTATTTTTAGAATGATTACGTCATAATTTTAGAACGATGCCTAATATTTTTAGAATGATGCCTAATATTTTTAGAACGATGCCTAATATTTTTAGAACGATGACTCATATTTTTAGAACGATGACTCATACAATGACTCATCGTATTTTTAGAACGATGACTCATACGATGACTCATCATATTTTTAGAACTAATATTTTTAGAACGATGCCTAATATTTTTAGAATGATTACGTCATACTTTTAGAACGATGCCTAATATTTTTAGAATGATTACGTCATAATTTTAGAACGATGCCTAATATTTTTAGAACGATGCCTCTTATTTTTAGAATGATTACGTCATACTTTTAGAACGATGCCTAATATTTTTAGAACGATGACTCATACAATGACTCATCACATTTTTAGAACGATGACTCATACGATGACTCATCATATTTTTAGAACTATTACGTAATCGAAGCCTAATATTTTTAGAACTAATAATTTTGTTTTAATTATCGATTACATAATAATTTAATTTTGTTTAAATCGTTGATTATATAATTTGTTTAAATCATTGATTATATAATTTTTTGTTTTAATTATCGAATACGTAATAATATAATTTGTTTAAATCGTTGATTACATATTATTATTTTTTAATTTTCAATATTTTCTTTTAAAATATTAACGCCCGTGTGGAAGATGTTATTTTCAAAATTATTATTATTATTATTATTATTATTATTATTATTATTATTATTATTATTATTTGCAATTATTCATAAAACTTAATTTCTACATCAATTTCATGATTTTCAACATTTTCATCATTTGCATGAATATTTTAATATTTTTCAATATTTTTCAATATTTCTTTACTATTATTATTAAATTATTATTTTTACAGTTATTTTGAAAGTTTTTCATCTTATTATTATTATTAATATTTTCAAAGTTATTTTCAAAGAATTATTATTATTATTTGCAAAGTTCTAATTATTATTTTTTTTTAGAAGTTTCATTATTATTATTTACTTACATATTCATAAAACTTAATTTCTACGTCAATTTCAGGATTTTCAACATTTTCATCATTTGCATTTTTTAATAATTATCAATTTTTTCATAATTTTCTACATTTTCAATATTTCACGATTTTCAACATTTTCATGATTATTTCAGGAACTTTTTCATCAAATATTGTTCAAAGTATTATTTTCAAAGAATTATTTTCAAAGTTTTATTCAATATTATTATTATTAATATTATTATTATATATACTCCGAGTTTATCCGACAAGATATTCTGTCCCCCTATGGGTATTGGTCACAAGGGTACTACTCACAATCAACATGTCGCAAATTATTTTCAAATACAATTTCAAAGTATTATTATTATTATTATTATTATTATTATTATTATTATTATTATTATTATTATTATTATTATTATTGCAAATATTAGTCAAAAACATAAAATATTTTTACACATACACACACAACCCATTAACAATTATTATTATCAATATTAGTGAAAACCTAAATATTTTTTATACAACCCATTAAACTTTATTATTATTATTATTATTATTATTATAATTAGTCAAAAACCTAAAATAATTTTTACACACTAAGTTATGGGGTAGAGAATTATTATATGTTTGCAATATTCTGTGTTTGCCTTCACGGGAAGTTGACAATAATTTTACACACACATTCTATATACACATACCTTGTTTAACATGGGTGTATATACTCCTAGTCTATCCGACAAAATATTCTGTCCCCCTATGGGTATTGCTCATATGGGTACTAGTCACACTCAACATGTCGCAAGGGTTTTCGAGTTTAAAGCATATTATGGTTTATTAAGGTTAGTAAATAAAACTTATAACACCTACTTTAATATTTAACGATAAAAATCAAGACAAGAGAGGACAAGGCAAAGTTTATGCATTTAGTATTGCCAGGCCTAATGAGCAGTGACCAAATATCTGTGCCTGAAAGACACGGTGGATATTTGTTCGCGTCCACAAGGGTCGTCTGTGCCTCCCCAAGTGGGGTCAGAAGAACCTGGGCATTATAGCTTTCCGTACGGAACATTACGCCTAGCATGGGTAGTCAACTACCAGCACATTCGAAACGTATAATTTCAAAATACATGCGTCATTGGCACTATAACCAAATTAATTAATGTTTTCACTAACACAAATATATATTTACAGAGGCCTCCCACTAGTTAGATTACAACCGCCCACCACGACGATCAGCTTGTAAATATATATTAATTAAGGGATAAAGAGGACCCACCCAACCCTATTATATTTAATTTACAAATTTTTCTCGCTCTTCTGCTGGTAATCTATCTCAAAATTATCATCTCCATCAGGCCATTTGGAATACATCTTGCAAATTGGACGTATTTCTTAGTTTCTGATGCGGTGTCAACTATCATTGCTAAAATTTAAAAGCCATTAACTTACAGATGTTATTTATCATTTTATCGTCAGAAATTAAATTCTACCTGACTATTAGGCAACTGTTATTTGTGGTATACTTTCTCAATGACATTTCCCACCATAAAACACAGATACCTAAATATAATATATTTATTTTAAAGAATTAATTCATGTCTTACATTATTAATAATATTCTTCAGGTGTAACGAATATTTTACAATATCTAATTGTTAAAACATCGGTTTTCCCATTTTTCTTGACATTCGTTGAAAGTTTACATAATTTAAGTCTGATAATTCATGTTGAAGGATACCCCCAATCAGCTAATTCATTTAAAAAATCCAGAACATAACTCCTTTAGTGTTTCACCATTTTGTCTGGTTCATCTTCCTCATAATCATATAATTCATGTTTTAATAAGAAATCTCTAAATCTAAAAACTATAACTCCTTTAGTGTTTCACCATTTTGTCTGGTTCATCTTCTTCATAATCATATAATTCATGTTTTAATAAGAAATCTCTAAATCCAGAACATAAGTCTTTTAGTGTTTCACCATTTTGTCTGACTCATCTTCATAATCATATAATTCATTTTCTTCATTACTAAGTAAAATAATTAAAATATTGTAGTAAATTCTTTATTTACTTACTTTATGGATACTAAAACGAAAGAAATAAAGTTATATCATAATTATATTTAATTAATTTAAATTTAAATAATTTAAATTTAGTATTTAAACATATTTAAACAATTTAGTTATTTAAGCATATTTAAACATTATTATATAGTATTTATAAAATATTATAATAATTATAATTTTATGTATTCTAAATTTATTAATAAATACAGTATAATTTTATATAATATTATAATATTATGTACACTTATATATCCTTCATTTAATTTTTTAAATTCAAAATTTATAATGAAGATTTTTTGAATTAAAAAATATTCTGTTAGTATTTCCATGCAGAAAACAACGAATTCAATAATTAAAATCTTAATTTTCATGTTGTTAGGGTTGTGGCCAGAAGTTAATCGCCATCTAATCGTTTGTTCTCAATTTCGCTCATTTTTGTTCAAAACATTCAGGAGAGTTGTTATCTGGAAAGTTTCTTTTAGCTCAGCTTTCTTTAAACACTCACGGCATTCTTGAAAGATGTGACACTGGAAATAAATTAACAATGGGTGGTCTTGCATACATGTTGTTGGTTTGAACTGTTGATTTATTTTAGAAATATGTATATTAAAAACATTTAAGGTATCATTCAGTAAAATAATATAGTATTTTTGAGTATTTTTTAGTTGATTTATAAATAACAGTATTTTGATATATCAATAAAGACCATATACTCCTAGTTTATCCGACAAAATATTCTGTCCCCCTATGGGTATTGCTAGCAAGGGTACTGGTCACATTCAACATGTCGCAAAGGTATATTAATCATTTAGAAATTCTTAGGTAATTTAGTGAGATGATCAGAAATTCGTGAATATTTTAAATGTAACTTTACACTTATGTCGAGCGACTAATTTATTGGTTAACTTTGTAGTCATTTAAAGCAAAAATTAATTTATTCATCTAATGTTCGTTACAATAGTTAATAATATGAGAAAACATGGTCATTATTCATTGATAATTTTAAATTCTTTATCATTTGGAGTAAATTTGTTTGAGGCAAAAATAATTAAAGGAGTCATAATAGAAATATGGTTATCATTTATCCAATTAAGGGGCTTATTAGTTAGAAATATATATTAAAAAGTAACAATTATTTTTCTAATTTAATTAGATGATCATTAGACGTAATATATCTTTGCGAGAAATTTAAGATGTTTGAGTAACCAAAACATGGATATTTTGTACGATAAATTTATGAATATTGGTTAATTTAGTCATTAAAATAATAATATAATAAGGTAATTTAGGAAAATATCATTTATCCATCCGATAACAATATTCCTTCAATAGATATTCAACCGATTTAATTTCTAATTAAAATCATAAATTTCCTTCAAAGATCATTTTTCTTTAGTTGTTTTCCAATTCTTTTAAGTTAATATTTCTCAAGCTTTGTCAACGATATCCCCAAAATGAATAAAATAACTTCTTAAATAAAAATAATTTAAAGCAATAACCATTGATATCAATTAATTCTAAAGATTTCAAATTTCTCATTGTCAAAAACAAGTAAATTGATCATTAACCATTAATAAAACCGTGGATAATTAATTAAAACTGGTTCTGAAACATAAATTACTGTGCAACCTCTAAAACGATATAATTTCACAGGAACTATTCACAGCTGACTATTTCCCTTCAAAATTTGATATTTTACCAATAAGAATATATAAATATTCAAAACATTAACCGATCCCTCACCAAATATTTCTAGCATTTTAAAAACCCCCTTAAAAATCATATATTACCATCTTAACCTTCACTAAATCCAACCGAATATAATTTCACCCACTTGAGCCCTTTAATATATCTTAAAATCCATAGAAATTCTTCAAAATATGAATTTTATTTAATTGTTACAAACATTCTTCCATTGAAATAATTTAGTAGCTAAATTCAAAGACCTCAGTAAAAGATCAAAATTCGCTAAAATGAATATTTCCTACAAATATTTCACCACATTCACCATCAAATATCTAATTAGAGATGAAATATATTGATAGATCATCGATTCGGCTAATTATAGCCATTATAAAATGATATATCTTTCAAACTAAATCACAAATTTCAGTATATTTTACATTAATTTTCAAGTAGATTTCAAATATATCATCATCATGATAAAATTAGTTGGTTTCAACTTTAGATTTTCAATATTTTAAAGTATCATCAATGTGTAAATATTCTTAGAAAAATATATTGATATATTAATTTAGTCAAATTCAATATCATTACAAAGTCATTATCATCAAAATTTATCCTATCACTTGATTATTAACCTCATTAAAAATTAATTTTTATTTAAAATTTAAAAACAAGTCAATAAAATATAGCAAATTATCAAGAAATTAATTAAATTTATCTTAGAATTAACACTAAGCCTTAAATATTCTTTCAATTAACATGAAATTCACAAAAAAAAATGTTGGTAAAATCCCGCTAACTCTAAAAAATTACCAATGAATTTAACGCCAAATAATAACCAAATATTTGCCTAAATAAAACACAACAGTACCTTTACGATCAGTACCCTTACGACCAATACCCTTACAAGCAGTACCCATAGAGGGAGAAAATATGTTGTCGGATAAACTCAGAGTATATATAATAAAACGAATTAACTATAACTCCATCAAATTGAATCAGTCAAATTAACACAAATTTTAATAAAAAATCTTATTCTA